>APFE030656767.1:29036-59417 GCA_000404065.3 Pinus taeda
TGGCTTCTTGTAGCTCAGACTTAAGGGAGGATACCTCTACCTTGTACTGTCCAATCTCTTCTACAAGTTTGTTCACTTTCTTGTGCCTTTGTTCAAGTTGACTTGACAAGGCATCTTCCTGCTTCTTTGCTTTATTCAACTGATTTGTCATGGATATGACTTCTTCATGATGCTTCCTTTTGCTTTCATCAAGTTCCTTCTTAAGCTTGGCAAGCTCTTCATCCCTATCTTGCACTTGAAGCTTGATGAGGTCAACCTTCTCATTTTCAGCTTCTATGATGGGTTCAGAATTTTCTTCTTGATTCATGGTCATGGTCAGTGCTCCCTTTGCATGAAGGTGATGAAGTCTGTCCCATATATCTTTTGCTGATGAATAGTTTCCTAGATTCTTCTTTACAGAATCAGGCAGCCCATCCAAGATTGTCTTTGTTGCTTTTGCATTGTACTCCTTGGATTCTCCATCCATTTTGCTATCATCAATCACTGACTCCCAAATTTCAATCCCTTCAAACTGTAGGAAAGTCTTCATTGTAATTTCCCACATATCAAAGTTTCCATTGAACCTTGGAGCCTCAAATAGAAAGTTTTCAAATAGATTGCCTTCTATTTTAATAGAAGAGGGAGACACAACTTTAGGGGATTTGGACACTTTCTTCTTTGACCTTGCCATTCTTAACTATTTTTAAAATCTCTGACTGTGTTTTTAAAATGATTCACTGTTTCTTCAACAGCAACTCAAAAAACTTGAGAAATACCTGAATCCCTTTGGCTGAAACTTCACACAGCTGGAGAAGCTTTACTGCTGCTACAACAAGGGTCTTTCCTTAAGCTTCTTTGACTCTTCAAAGAGCATGAACCTGCTCTGTCACCATTAAAGAGCCTGGACTAGCTCTGATACCACTGTTGGGTATTTTTGTTGCAATGGAAAATACCAAAACCAGAAAAACAAAAACACAGAGGCAATGCTCTGTTTTCTTTGCTCTAGGATCTTTTTGCACAGAGGAGTCTTAAAAAAAAATTACACAGAACAGAGTATTTCACCACCATAAAAGGATTTCTATTCATTAAAACAAAATGACTGAGACATATTCATCCTCTTTTACTCAGAGGGATTTCACCAAAACATTTTAGCAAAAGTTACTCTGCCTCCTTTGAAATTTTACACCACTGTGTGTAAATATTTCATTTACATTCACTGCTGTGTGAAAACAAAACTTACAGGGATTTACAGATTTACCTTTTCACTGCTGTGTGAAACAATTCATGGTTTTCAAACAAAACTATCCACTGGTTTTCTTCATTCGTCTCTCCTTCCCCTGCACTGCTGTGCATTCTTTTTCTTACATTACATTACAAACCAAAAAAAATTCTTTACCCTGCTGTTGCATTTTTTTTACATTTCAAACCAAAAAAAACATTCATGCACTTCTGTGCGTTCCCCTAGTTTTTCTTCGCTGCAGCGAACTCAGGTTTTCTTTTACCTCCCCGTGCGTAACTCACTGATCTTTTCGGTGCTGCGGACCCTGTTTTCTATTTTCACCGTGTGCGATTACACCATTACACATTACAATCCATGTGTTTTTCATTGGCTGCTGCGAGCCCACACATTTTTGTTCTCCCCGTGTGCAATGCAATATGACTCAAATGGAGTCAACGCTTGAATATTTCATATGGGCAAAATAATAAAATAAAAAAAAAAACTTACGTTATGTTTTACCCATACCTCGTATTAATGCGCCGCAGGTAAAACATTAAAAGCTTCACCTGAAACATGTCATAACATTATTATAAGGTATGGTCCAGGTCCACACTGTATTTAATTTTCAACAGACCCGTATGTACTTTGAAGACTTTAACCAGCGGAGAACTTTCCCTTGAATCGGACGGCGGAGAGGATGCTGTTTGATTGGATGCATATCGGACAGGGGTTCTGGACCAAACTTTACTCAACGCAATATTTTAATTTTGTCAGACCCCATATGCACCTTCCTCGCAATCGAACGGTGGACAAACGATGGACCAAATCGGACGCATATCGGATGGGGTGAGTTGACCGACATTTATCGTCCGATAAATGTCAGGTGATGATGTCACGACAATCCATGTGTTTGCACCAAATCGTGTCGGAGCCCCTCATCAAAATATTCCATCGCCGGAGAGCTGGTGCGATAGGTTTCAGGCGGCCGGTTTCTGGTTTGCAGCTGTGGTTTCCTGCGCGCATCAACTGCTGGCCTGCACGCACAGGGGAAATTATAATTTCAACATTATTTAGATCATGCTATTCTCGAACATTATATTTTTAAACACTTTTTTAAAAAGTATTGTAAGGATTTCATTAATCCTAGCATTAAATTCCAAATTCCAAAGGCTACTTTTAATTGATAAGCATTTCTAAACAATAGTTTTCAACGAAAATTTGGAAGCGCTATTAGCCAAAGCCCAGTGATGGTTATGTTATCTTGGTCGATGTTTTGGACGCCCATGTTTGTGGTCAAGGTAAACGTTTTCGACACAGTTGCAGGGACCATTTTAGTGTTCGTGTTTGTGTTATATAGCGAATAGTCCCACCCACAACCATATTCAGGGGCGTTGCTTTTTGTTTTTCCATGACCCTTTGGTTTTCGCCAAATTTGGGTTGTAATTAATCGATGGAATGATGTTTTTCTGTTTATTTTTTCCAAAGTAAATTTTGTCTAAAAATTTAGTATACATTTTTAAAAATAATGAGTTTAAAATATTTAATTTTCAAAAATAAAGTACCTTAACTTAATGGTGTTGAATAAACAACAATAATTCACAATCTTACTAGAAATTGTATTGCTATATTCATCTATTAATTAGAGTAGGCCAATTGTTAAAGACTCACAAATGGTACACAACATTAAGATAATCTTACATGCATTTTATTCACAAAGATTAACATATTAATACATTGTCTTATGATCCTTGATTAGCATATTCCAAATGGTATCTTGAACTCAAATAATTGTTCATATTTTCACAAGTGTTTCACTTGGGAGCAATACCATACCACGCTTGTTCATATTGCGAGATATATATTGAGAAAAAACAACATAATATATTGGGGATATATAGGCAATAAAGGGTTTTTATATTGGTAGGTATATAAAATGGATCTCAAAGTTAATGAAAAAATATAAGGAGATTTAAAAAAAATGTTAATGAAAAAATGGATACCTACAATATTGAGTAAAAATAGGGGTCTTTTTAATTGGGAAGGTGTATTGGGTTCATGTTGGTAGGCTTTTAAATAATGTGATTTTTAGAGGTATTTTCCAATATGTAGTCAAATTAAAAGTATTGTTTAAAATACCACGAATATATTTGACATGCCATAGGTTCATTGAGTAAAGCCTCATGCATATTTTACACTATAACCTTTAGCAGATTAGTTCTCCAACATCCCCCCTTTAATCCCGAGGGGTGTATATGATGCCAAGAAGAGAGCTAAAATACAGAAAATGCAAAAAGTGGATAGCAACGATTGGGTAAATGTGCTTTCCAAAATGATGGGATATTGTGGGAAAACTGAACGTCTCAACCAACACTGAAACCAGCTCACAAAAAGATAGAAAATATAGATGAATGTCTTAGAAATAAGCCTATTTGAGGGGGCAACGTCCTTTACATTACACAAATGAACAATTCTTAGATGATACAAATGACAAGACCTCCTTTCTATATACATGAGTCTAAGGGGTCATAATATAATGAGAGTCGACATAACAATAATAATGTAAGGGCACAATAATAGCAATAGTGGGCTTCTACATGGCACAATAATAACAATATGGGGACTACATAGGCACAAAAATATAATAAGGGGGTTGTACTAATAACAATAAGGGGTTACACTAGTAGTATAGGGATGTAACATGGCTCTCTCCTTCAAAGAGTGTTGTCCTCAATGCTTGAATAATTTTTTATGTTTCTGTATAAATTCTTGTCCACCCATGTGGAATCTTTAGTGGGTAAGTTCTTCCATTTGATGAAATACTCTGAAATTGATCTATTTCATAGCTTTTGATTTCTCTGTGACTGCTTCAAGTTCCAATATGATTTTTCCTTCCTTGTCAAGTTCTCACAATGCTGTTTGAACTGGGATCTTCTGCAACTTTTGAATGAATTCCCACTCCTTCGGGCATATGGATATATGTAAGCGTTGATGTTTGGAGGAACATTTGGGGGAATCAAATGAATAGCATGATCATGATCATGAATAGGTGGGAGGCCTTTGGGAGTCTCAAATACTTTGGAATGATTGTCCAAAACGTTTTCGAGATCTGGAGAAATACATGATTTCGATGTGGGATCCTGTAGTGAACATAATTGTGCAATTACACCGCGTTGTTCTTCAATTAGAAGCTTCGTCATGCTGTTAGAGTTGATTATCTTTCCAGGTTTTCCTTCAATGCCCCTCAATTCAACTTCATTTCCTTCCTGAAAAAATTTCAAGAAAAGTTCCTGAAATTAAAAGCTATCGTATCCAAAGATTAAAGCCATTGGACTCCTAGTAAAACACCAGCACCACCTATTGAAATGGAAAGCATTGGGGTATTCAATACATATTCTCTCATGGATAGCTTGATCTAATGGCACTTTTGAGAGAAATTTATGGTTCCTCCACTTGCAACCATCACTTGACACTCTGGTGTTGGATATAGGAAGCAATTCACTTCCTTGGCTATCTTACAATCAATAAAATTATGGGTACTACTCGAATCAATCAACACTCTTACTTTTTTCTTCTTGATATGTCCTTCTATCTTGATAGTTTAAGGAGTGGTCATTTTTTCCAATGCATTACAAGATATGGTCAAATTGGTTTCTTGACACTCTATGTGATCTTTCAATTCTTAAACAATTTTCTTCTTGATATGTGCTTCTATATTGATAGTTTGAGGAATGGTAATTCCGTCAAATGCATTACAAGATATGGTCGGATTCATTTCTTCTTTCTCGATGTGATCTTTCACTTCTTGAACCCTTTTCTTCTTCATATTTCCTTGTATCTTCAGGGTTTTAGGAATGGCAATTCGTTCCAATGCTTTACAAGATACGGTTGGATTCATTTCTTCTTTCTCTGAGGTTGGTTCCTAGTGTATATACTCTTCTATTGATGTTTCTTGATTCTTTTCTTCCTCCTCTCCACAATCAATGTAAAATAATTTCTTCTCATCACACTTATGACCTTTAATGTATTTGTTATCACAATTGTAACAAAGCCATTTTTCTCCTTTTCCTTCCAATTGTTGTGGTGTAACCCTTGTAGGTTGTGGAAGGCTAGGAGAAGAAACACTTCCATCTTTATAAGTGTGAGGGGTAGACTTCCTTGTTGCCTTAATTTTGCTTTCAACTTTGTAACAAAACCTTTTTTCTCTTTTCTCTTCCAATTGTTGTGGTGTTGCTCTAAAGAAGCTGTTGCTCTTTGTATCCTCATTTCCTCTATGAAAATTGACAATTTAACAAGTGGTTTGTGAGAAAAAAGCCCTTTACATCATAGAAATTGATCCAGTTCTAAATATGAAGATGCAATACATACCTTTTGTAAGAGTGATACATCATGTAGATCAAAATATTGCTCCATCTGTAGTATCCAATTTACTGGATCTTTTCCATCAAGTTTCGTCATATCACCTTTTCTTGATTTCAGGAGCTTGATCTTGAAATGGCTGTAACTTTGTACTTTCAGATCTGAAAGTTCTGAAATTGTGTCCTGCAGTATCCCTCTGAGTCCTCTTTCTAACCCAACACTTTTGATCGGAATTTGATTCTCCAAGAAAGCGTTATGGCCAATCCTAAGATGACCTGATTATATAATGTTTTAGTAGAGAAAACTTGTACGACGTGCCACATTTTACTGCTTTGACCTTTAGATCTGAAAACTATACACAAAAAACTACAGTCTCTCTTATTTTTGTTTCTTCCTATGAAATTTCAGTTTGTTTCTCAGAGAGAAAGTTATGACGATTTTACCAAGGTCACCTATTTAGGATGTAATTCGGGAGTCTGCACAAACCCTAACTGCCTCAGATCATATATCCGAAAATATAGTGAGGAAACATCTGAAATTTGGACCCAAGATTCAGAATGATTTCTTCTCAAATGGTTTTTTCTTTAGCTTCTGAAACTTCATAGCGAAATGGTTATAGTGAAAATACCACGATGATTGGTTTTAGATGAAATTCTGGAGCTTACAAAAACCCTAACTTCCGCATATCATATCTCCGAAAATATAGTGAGACAAGATCTTAAATTTGGACATGTGGTTCAACAAGGTTTTTTCTCAAATGGGTTTTTTTTATCTTCTGAAATGTCACAGAAGAAAAGGTATACCGAAAATACCACGATGGCATGTTTGGAATAGCGAAACCCTAGAATCCAAAGTTCTGATACCAAATGTTATGAAACTAGGTCACAAAAAGATAGAAAAGATAGATGAACACCTTAGAAATAAACCTCTTCGAGGGGGAAACCTCCTTTACATTACACAAATGAACAAATCTTGGATGATACAAATGACAATACCTCCTTTCTATATATAGGAGTCTATGGGGTCATAATATAATCAGAGCCGACACAACATTAATAAAGTAAGGGCACAATAATAACAATAGTGGGCTTCTATGGGGCAAAATAATAACAATATGGGGAGTACATGGGCACAACAATATAATAAGGGGTTGTACCAATAACAATAAGCAGTTACACTAGTAGTATAGGGACTTAACACATTTAGTGTAGTTCCTGGAACAATTCCAAATATAACTAGAAGTTGAAGTGTTGTATTGAAAGAAGTACCCCCTAATGCTCTGAAAATGGAGACCATTGAGGTCTCAACCAACCTGAAACACTGTATGAAATTCCTAGAATAATTTCAAATCTGGCTAGAAGTTGAAATCTTATGCTAGAGGAAGTGTTCCCTAACATTCTAGAAAGGGAGACCATTGAGGTCTCAACCTAGAGTGGTTTAAGGAAGGCAACCAACCAAAGCATGTTCACGCAAGATTGTTTTATCTCTAGCTACAACTATGAATCTATGTATGGTTGACTCTGACTCTAGGCTTAGGCAGTAAGCTCAAGCTATGAATCAGGCCTGCTTGATTTATACTTGAAGCTCGTACATGATCATTAATTATCTCCATATCAAATACAAGGTGAGAAGATGAAGAAATCTCAATTGCAAGACATGAAAATACTCAAGAAAAGTTCTATGTTATGATGAAAATATCAAAATAGTTAAAAAATTGGATAATATTAATTATTAAGAAATCGACCTTCATTTTTCCTTAAATCATAACAACTCACCTCATAACTATTTAAAACTCGCATTTTAGCTCTTCTACTATAAAATTCAAAATAGTCCTGATGATTGATCTGTGTTGGGATTTGAAATGTTGATAGAATAAACGGTATTAGTCTCGGTTCTCCGGTTACTAAATCAGAAAATATAAACCACAAATGTCTAAAATTGAAAATCTTCCTGGTTGTTAAAGCTCATTGCTAAGAAGCGATCCATCCAAGGTGAATCTTTTTTCTTGTAGGAGGCTTGTTCTTGAAGCATCTATTTGAATGATGAGTATTTTTATGACAATGTTCACATGGGTATAGATCAAACCAATGATATTTCACATGGCCAACCTTGTCACAATGTTCACATCTACAAAGTTGACGATGTTGTTGAAGAGGAGCAGGATCTGGAACAGGTGAATATGAACCATTTTAGAGAATCCAAGAATATGAAACTAGATTGACTTGGAATAGTATGGGATCTAAGAGGACAAATCCTCATTTTACCCAATACAAGTTATACTTTTATTTTTAACAACTTCTTCCTAATGTCTAATGATGATCTTGGGAAGTTCAGGCTAAACTTCTACATCTACATGCAAATTTTCTCTTACACTCAGAACTGAATACCTCTCAACTTCAATAAATCGATCAGTTTCTTGTTTGTAAGTTTCTCCGGATGTCGTAATTTGAAAAATTTATTTCTGGAGTTTTATCCAGAATAATAATTTTCAATCAATATTTCAATTTGACATCAAGACCCATCATTAGGATGTAAATTTGTTTGATTATTTTAAATGCAGTCCTGATGATGAGTCTGGGTCTAGACTCGAAACATCAACCAATATAAAGATGAACACTGTGGAAAATTTGAACTCCTCTCAGAAAACACACCACAGTAATCTACAATCCAATATATTCTTCTTTATTGAAATTATATTTACGTGGATAGGGTTGTCTACTTTAAAATAAAATTTCCATAATTTTAATAATTAGCATTAATTATTAGGTGGATGATAGGGATTCAACCTACATAGAATATTATAGAATATTCATAGTAGTATACATAAATCAATGTTTTTGATTTATCTCTAAAGTAATTATGGTTTTTTTTACTATTTTAATTAAATTTATTAATGAAAAAAATGTCACACAAACAAGTGACATGAAGTGAGTTATGGTTTTTAGAGCATATGATGCTGATAAGCCATCGTATTGGCCTATGGTATTTTAACAAAGCCTATTCATTGATTAAAAATATCCATGGTAAATTGGGGTAATCTTCATGGTTAATTTTTTTAATGTATATATGCTTAACTTATATATTAATTACTTTTATAACTAGCAATTGCATCCCATGTTGCAAAAGAAGCACCATAAGATAGTAATGTAGGAAAGCATAGCATTAAATTGTTACTCTTCCATGATGACAATGAAAGTGTCACCTACAAGATTTGGAGGGAAAATAATGGATGTGGTTGATACTCAAAACCAATTCAACGATTTCAAACATGGTGAAAGCATGCAAAAGATTAAGAACTTTGTTTCTCTATTGTATAAGTCAAATAAAAAACAAAAGAGAAAAATACAAAAAATGATTAAATTGAAATTATAATGCATATGGGCTTAGAGTGTGAATCTCATTGTTTTGCAAGATTTCGTAAACATGTTTTTCTACATTTGCAAATGAAACTTCTATTAAACTTATTATCATACATTAATGTGTTTAAGTCAAAAGAATGTGAAATAATTACAGTTATTTTTTTTCAAACATGTTAATTTCTATTAAACTTACGAGCATACATTAAGTGTTAGCTCGAAAAAAAAATTTAATACTAGAATAGATCATATTTATTTAGCCCGGAAAATATAAACAATTAAAGATATCTAATAAGCTAATTTACTAGGCTATTTCTTATTGAGCTAGTATGTATAAAGAAGAAAGAGAGATAGTAAATTTTTACACATGAATCATTAAAATATTTATATATATAAAGATATGAATATAGATATAGGTATGAAGTGAGTACAAATAAAAAAAATCCTTATATTATTGATATTTTGTTATTTTCAACCTTTAAGATAATATAATTCCTTCAACATAGGTACATAAAATTGAAAAATTTTAATAACAAAAACATAATTAAATATTAACCATTTTATATATATAAACAATTAAAAATTAAAAATTATCTAATTAAAATATCCTAATGTTATGTTAAGACGTATAATTATTTTTCGTGCTTAGCATGTAGTTTACACACAAAAACAACTTATATATGTTATAACTATTAAACTATCATGTATAGTAAGGCATGAAATCCCTCGAGATTACAAAACCAGCCTAGTTTTTCTAATATGAAAAGAATGTTATAGAGTTTTGAATCTAAAGTTAATATAAATGCAAACAATAGTCACTTATTTGTATGGAAACTTGAATGAGATATTTTCAATTTTTTTGTTTTTTTATTTTATCCCAAATTCTCATACATAATTGCATTTAGATAAAACTTTACCCCTCCCTTCATGTGGTAAATCTAAAATTAATATACATGCAAATACTAGTTATTCACTACTCATTTGTTTGGAATCATGAACATCATATTTTCAACTTTTTCATTCTTTCTATACCATTTTTTCATTCTATAGCAAATTCTCATACATACACTAATTATTCACTAATTTGTTTCGAAACTTGAACGCCATATTTTCAACTTTTTCATTCCTTCTATACCAAAATGTCATATCTAAAATTTGTTACTAGGAAAGAAATGCATTGCATAAGATTATAAAATGAAAAAATAAACTTAGTCACTATGAAGAAATGTATTGGATAAAATTATAAGATGAACAAATTAAGTATGAGACGTAATGAATGTAAGAAAATGAATGATGGAAGGACAATACATGGATTAAGTGAGATTATTTTTAAATGTATAGTATATTTTTTTATTTTTCGATATGACTTTTATAAAGAAAGGATACATGTTGTGTTGTGTAGTATAAATATAAAATTTAATTACATAATTATATAAAAAAAATATTTGTGACACTATAATTCTTAATATTTTCTTTTGATATAATTTACTCTATGTAATGTTATTGTTAAATCAACTAATTTGCTTAATCAAAAAATATTATCTCATCACTTTAAACAATTCAGAATTCATTAATATTTTAGTAAAAATATAATCTATTAAATTATTATCAGATCACAAATAAATATTCTATATAATTTCAAGGAAAATATGATATACATTTTTAATATAGTCCATAATTTTATAATAATTTAAGATAAAAATTATAAAATTAACACTTTATATTTATTATTAAACTCCCATGTTCAAAACAAATTTTTACATTATATAATTTAATTGTCCATATATTTAAGGTTTGTCTGTCGACACACAAATTTGCCTCGCAATAGATTTCTTACCAAGAATCTAATAATTTTAAAAATAAAAAATAAAAATGTTGTAGTTTTTTTTTGTTTTTTGTTTTTTTTTTTTTTGTTTTTTTGTTTTTTGTTTTTTTGTTTTTTTTTTTTTTTTTTTTATGGGTTGATATGGATTCGCACGCAGCAAAAGGCTTTTGGGGAAACCAAAATCCTGAAGTTTGAACAATGTAACCTAGATTTTCAAATTTTAACTAGATCAATTATTTTTCGGGCTAATTCGTGGGCTATTTCGACTACAATAAATTTTAATATTGACATCAATGAGATCATATCCTAGGAAGTTTGTACCTAGTACAAATGTCCATAGGTATTCCACTCTCCTATAAAGCCAAGTTGATCTCCTGCATTACAATCAAGATTTATAGATAGTCGATTATATCATAATTACGCGGATTTAGAGATCAATAAATTGATTGCAAGAACTTGTTGCTACTGATAGAATTATATTCTCACAATGACACTGTAGTCGACGAGCTTTAAAAAAGATGAGAAAATTTCTCATTTCACTCATCCACAACACACTCTAACCCTATAGGTATATATTTGCAACATAACACAAAGAAGTTCCTAAGTTATCTCCTACTAATATGTTAAATTGATCAACAATACTTCTATAATTTTAGACAATTTTCTTGATGTTGCACCACTATCTGCTCTTTCATGTTGACATAATTTCTTAGTCCCACTGTGCTGAATAACTTTTCCTCAACTATCAATTCTAAGGAATCCCATCAATGGAGGAACGTGTGTAGGCCCACTTGACTTTTCTCACATCTTCACTATCACTTAGACACTTATTTTGCCACCCTCATGCATTTAATCTATTAGTTTTCTAAGGTGTAAAACAAAGGTAAGATAAATAACTCTTGCATGTAATACGCTTAAATAGATTAAAATTATCCTATTCTTATGATGAATATACATTTTGACATCTTCTTCTCACTATGGAGAAGATCGCTTCAAATTCTTGATTGAGCATGTGAGTATATGGTCAAGAGGACTCGAGCTGAAAACACAAACTAAAAATTACCAATTCCAATGTTTACATTAATATTTATGATGAGATAAATCATATATCAGTGTTGATGTAACTAAACGGAACTATGAAGACAATACCCGTAACACCATAACTCTTGCATTTCAATATTTACTGAAAAATAGGATTTCAAAGCATGTTTTCACATAATGACTTCACTGAGTTCCTTGGGTTTCTTCTACATGCATAAACCATGTTGAAACCTTTGGACTACCACTTTTCATAGTTTCTAGGCTATGACACCAATTTCAATTTTCTTGTGATTTATTTTATATTTCTATTCATATAGTGAGGTTCATGTCGAGTTCCCTACATAAATTATCCACTAACTAATAGGGAATTAAGTGAACAATATTTATGTACATGTATATCTCTTACTCATAGCCACTCTTGTGTTCCTATAACTTGTTGTCATAGACCTACAATGTCATCACATGATCGTCCACAATCCACACCAATAACTCCAAAAAAACCATAATCGTACATGATGTCAAATCCTAATTGTATACTTAAGAACTATGAGGTTTATATCATGCTTAAGGACATCATTGTACAAAAATATATTTAGTTGATGCATTAATAACAACATGGAATAAATACACAAAGTTTGCAACAACACATCTATGGCTCCTATAATAGTATCACTAGAGGTTACACACAACAAAAATGAGTAATTTTTGGATAGTCCTGAGTGGCCTCACTAGATTTAAGTCCAAAATTCATTTAGCTTGAAATAAGAGAATGAAAACCAAGCATTTACTAAGCAATAAACTCTTAAATTTTCAGTAATATTTGTAGCTCAGTCTAATATCATTAAACAACCACATTCTTTAGGTTTAACTACAAATAAACATTATAGTACTAATGAGAAGTTTGTATTTGGTGTATGTCATGTTGACGGCTTCATGTTCATGGGTCCATGCCATAATGAAAATCTTATATCCATTAATCCCTCAATTTCTGTGGTGCAATTTAAATTCACACGAATCCCTTACAATCTTGTAGCCTTATACAAAAAATCATCATCCAGTGTAATCTTTATTTTTTCCATTGTTAATATGTTAAGGTTGCATTAGATCTGAGAGAATTCTAAATATAAAAATAATATTTTGATAGTAGAAATGGATGAACCTAGACTTAAAAGAGCTAAACCCTTACACTCAAGTATTCTAAGCTAGAGGTAACACATTTATTGCAACATTATCCAAAGGAATGGTATACTTTCTTCCATAGGTATTTAATGCTTAATCCAGTCAATCTCAAATAAATATCATTGCAGACATGGTTATAGTTTTTCATGGATTAGGTGGTATGTATCAACAAGATCTTATATGAAGTCTCTGAGCTCTATATGAACCAAGATTCATTATTCATAATTTATATATAATATAATTAAAAAATGTGAATCTTGAGAACTATTGAGGCTCTTCGCCAATAAAACTGCCATAAGGAAACTCATGTACTTCAATTTCATATTTAACTTCATGGAAAAAAACACTAGAGAAAATCTCTAGTGTAGGCCCATCCCTTAGACCATTTCTTACTACATAATATGTATAACTTATATATAGACTTATCAAGCAAATTTTAACCCTGTTGGAATCTTCTGATATTGAGGAAAATATAAGCAGTCCATTCATACAACTACTACATACTATAATTAGGCCAAAGGGTTTTCCAATCAAGCGATCTATGCATTCTCCTCATGTAGATCGAATCTCAACACTAAGGATTCATTAGATTGAATCTTAACACTAAGGAGTCATCATAACATAAAATGCCATCATAGTAACTTTGATGTTCAAAAACCATCAATCACTTAATTATATTTATCTAAATATCAACAATTGAACAAGAGTCACCACATAGGTAACACTAGGGGAAATGTGTATCCATATCATAGTAGAACTATATATGCAATAACTTATACAAAGGATATAAAAATATGTCATAAGAAATGCAACTGCTATAGAAACTACTCACAGTCCTTAATGATATACTCAAAGTTATTCCAGAATCCTAAGAAAGTGTCTAAAGAAGCCATCATCACTTCCAAAATCACATATTTAAACATACAAGTAAGTTGTAAAAAATGAATTTGTTTCATAAATTTTGATAGAATCATGTGCTCAAATCTAAGATATAGTTCTTAAACTCTAAAGCCTATTGCTGATTGAAAACATACTAAACTAATAATATATAGCCGAAGATAAATAATTTAAAAACCTTTTGGCACAATTGTTACATAATAAGTTGATGCACAACTTGTATAGTAGTAAATGTGAGCTTGCAATACGTCCAAATAAAAAAACTGAACTAAATATTGTCCCCTGGTTTTCAATGCATTTATGTAATTAAAATAAAGCCATGAACTTTTGAAGACTACTTCATTGAATATTTGAAGCATGATTGTTGACAGTAGAGTGCATATTGTAGAAAATCCTGTAGATTCACAAGATCATGCAATATACTAAAGAAAAAGAAGAGAATCTACTTTTATTTTCAACCAGTGGAAGCCAATAGATCGATGAAAATAATATGAAAGAGAAGAAGGTAAATCAATGACAGATAACAAAAGATGTATTTGGGGAAAGCCACTGCTCAAAACCCCGTTGTCTGTATAACATATATAAGAAATATGAGAGAAGATACAAAGCTTGTTCTCACTGGAACAATTCTGCACAAGTATGCTCAACTCTCTCAACTCACAAGACAACTCTTCGCCAAGACCTAGCCAATTTTGTAGCTCTCCAAGATCCTAATCTCTTACATTAATTCATAGGATGAATAACCCATATTAAAAGGGAATTCATGCTTCCAAAACTGTGCAATCCAAACACATGATCAATCTCTAATGCATGCATGATATTTACACTCCATTAAATAATAGGACATAGTACACTATCTCTACACTCTAGTATCAACTAGGTCTTTCTCAAAATTGACATGCATGAGTTTCACATGAGGGAATCTTTAGTTAATTGGAGTAGCACTAGTCGATGAATTAGTGCACCAACCGACTGTTAGTCCTTTATTATTTCCAAAAACAATTTAGAAATAATTTAACTTAACTTAACTCAGTAAACTGAGTGATCTAATTTCAAACTCAATTTAAACTCATACTAGACCCCTAAAGCTTAGACAGAACATATACATGACTATAGAAAGACTTCCAAATTGAAATTCTTAAGCTAATTACATTAATTAAACTTAATTTACTATTTACAAGTTACTATGAGAATAGAATTCGATTTTAATTCTCAGTTTAGTTTAAGTAAAAATTAAACTTGAATTTCTTGTTTCCATCTCTCAACACATATTCTCAACTTCCCCTATTTAACATCACTTCTTGCAGAGATATTGGAAATTTGGCACCACCAAGGTTTAGATAAAACTACATATCTACTAATAATTTTACAACCTGGCACCTTGGTGTTCTACCTTAAGCTAATACCATTCACAATGTTGATTTCACATTCAGCTATCAATGGAATACTATTGATATCTATTCAGAAACCTATAACATAGCTTGCAATCTTCAAAACTGAAACATGCCCAATTAACTAATACAGATATGCCAATTCCCAAAGTATCACAATACCACACTACGAAATGATTGTTCATTTGCATGCCAACCTAGGAACACTAGGATGTATGGAACTTTGTTGCATTAACCCTATTTTGTCTACCTTTTCTGACTTTGTTCCCAACTCCTAGGTCAATCCCTTCAATTAAATACCTTGATCATTATGCACTAATTTTTTTTCACCATTAACTAACAATATCGAGACAAAATGAGTCAATGATTTATGAATGGAAACAACTATAAACGTGTCACAAACATCAACTCATTTGCAATATGAATTTATTATATTGATATCAATGCTTGTCAACTATTATTAACATAAAAACTGAAAGGCTTACTTAACAAATAATAAAATAACTTGTCATCAACATAAAAATGAAATAATTAGTCAAAAAATAATAAAATAACTTGTGCATAAGTTTAAACCATACCAATCCTTTCCCTTTGTGACATAGATTGTACTCTCCTCTACCAGAGTCAACTTGCAACATATATATAGAGTGGTCCAATGTTCTCCAACTAGGGCAAGTGAGATATAACAAATAGAAAACAAGGAAGCATCAATATATCCATGAAACCTTTTATCTCAGGTAGATAACTTTCAAATTATGAGATATATGACCTTCAATAAGTTAAACATTGGAATTTATAGATTTCCCAATCATATGAAACTCCTTCCTTTACTGGCACCTAGGATGGTCCAAATATTTGGGAATAATTAAAAATAATGTTCTACTCATAGCTACCAATGCCTAGAAACTCTTACATCCATATCACATTCTACGACATTGTGTAACCCAATATCGAGCAAACTTTTTTTTTTGAATCCAAACACAGGCCATGCTTTCGGAAAAAGGTCATTAATGTGCTTGTCAATGCAAAGCAATTTCCCTATAATAGGTGGCCATACTCATTAGAATATGTTGCAATTCCTTGCTACCTCGTGAGATACAGTCTATACAATGGATCCCTTAGCTAAATGTCACCCATACAATGATCAACTTCTACGACCATCCCTAGCACACCTTGAAGCTTTTGGCATGGCCTCCCTCCACTAAGGTTTCGTCCTACACATGGGGAGAGTGTGGTAGAAAGGGATTTTGGAACCGGGTAGGTGATCTCAAGAAAATTCCCAAGGGTTGGGAGTGGAGAGGGACTTCTCTGGGAAGCCCTCAACAATTCGATGGAGATAGCAAAACTGCTCAAGGCATGACGAAGGAATTCTGAGGCATTCAAACATGGAGGTCAGGTCATGTCATAGTGACTCTTTGTCTCTTGTTTACCATGGCAGGCGAGTGAAAGTGGGTAAATGTAAGAGGGGGCATTAGAAAATTACTAAAGAGATTGGCTTAATATTTTATTAATATAAAAGATATATTCAAAATTGAATAACAAAATATAGGTGGAACAATAACCAAACCAATTGCATTGACATTATCGGGTTCACAAAGGTCATAGAAATGAGAGCCATACATACTTGTAACTCAATTTCATGTCAAGAAAAGGTTTTCTAGTTGTGAATTCTAAAGTAGGTAGGTCTCCTCTCCCTTCTCTACCGAGCTCTTGTAACAAATGATGACTCACTTCCGATCCAAACATAGCCAAAATTGAAATGCCCTATAAGTATTTGCACTCGAAAATGAAAAAAATGAAAGGAAGGTTGTACATTAGATTTGAGATAAGTGGAAATAGATCAAGGTTGTTGAATAAATTTATAAAACAAATTAACTGATGGTTAATTTTCAATGGCTAAATGAAAGGAAGGGTGTATGTTAGATTTGAGATAAGTAGAAATAGATCAAGGTTGTTGAATAAATTTACAAAACAAATTAACCAACGGCTAATTTTCAATGGCTAAATGAAAGGAAGGGTGTACATTAGATTTGAGATAAGTAGAAATAGATCAAGGTTGTTGAATAGATTTACAAAACAAATTAAGCAACGGTTAATTTTCAACCACTAACTCTAGGTCATGATGTAGCCATGTTATTTGTTCCTTCAAATCAGTTTATTTCTCACCTTGTCCTGAGGATGAACCACATTATTTGGTTTGAAACGTCAACCAAATCCTAATGATGTGATTAATCTGAAACACTAATATATAAATATTCTTAAGCTTCTCAGAAAAGAAAAATAGAAAGAAAATAATAAGAATAAAATATACCATTAAGAGAGAAGTGATGTTTAATCATCTCATCCATCTCTCCTCTAAAATTGTTTTTGCACCAGGATCTAGTTGAGATTGATGCAGTCCAATGACTTGTATCAACTACACTGTGCTTGGAGATCAACCAATCAGTTATGAATACTGGACATTGACTACACGGTGCTTGGAGACCAACCAAGCAGTTACGACTACATGACAATGCTTGGAAACCAACCCAACTTTGCCTACGGGAAGCAATCTGCAATCCAAGCACTCAAATCACCCAATTGTATGGAAATACAATCATTTAATTCTAATATGCTTAATAACTGACGAAATAAATAATTTTTAAGTTAAATGTGTTATTCTTGTATTTGAAACTAAAAATTTATTCAAATACATTTCATTTCATCCATTAAATGATGTATTAAATATTTTATTTAAAAATTAAAATTCCTTAAACCCAATTCTAATATAAACCTGTTATATAAACTCCTTTTACTATATAATTTAATTATTATACAAATAAATTTAAAACAATTTTTCTCCAAATTTAAAAACCACTCATTTTGTAAATATATTCATATATATTTAGCCAATCTATTTAGGTCGATATGCCTTATTTTTGAATCAGTTCAATCATCTACCCTTTTCCCTATAGTTTGACACTTGTCTCCTTGTAATTTGACAATTGTCTCTTGAGGGCGGTGGAATGAGACAAATAGATAGGTACCTGGAGTTCGGACATCTATTCCACTTCGCCATGTGTTTAATGTATTGTGTCACAATCTTCAAATATGAGTGGAGTGGGCATTTTAGTTATGGGTGGAGAGCTCTCGCTAGATAAGAACCCTCTCTGTTACGGGTAAACTGTTTCACTTTGAACAGTTTACCTTGAAGCTGCACAAATGCTGATGGTGCCCACTGACCTTGATAACACCTACCGCAATGAGCTCCCCCAGTGCCTTTTCAACACCTTCCCTCGCTTTCAGGGCATCGCCTATTCTTAACTAGTACTAGAGTCCGCTTCTCAATTGGTACTGGATGTTGAGACTTCAGTAGTTTTTGGTTCCCACCACTCCGACCCTGTGGTTGCAAATAAGAACAATTATACTACATGTTCTGGAGTATTTCACCATACTTTCCTTAAACTGGAACCATCCCTCCATGGAATTGCACCTACAAATGTTCCTGGGTGCAAGATAGGCATTCGGATGAGAGCCCTGGGATGATTTCCAATTAGCATCTTCGTTTGAGAAGGTCATCATCGGTGCACCCTTGTAACGTTTGAATGTTGGATTGAGTCTGATTTAAATTTGAATACTGTTTAGAAATGGAATTTTTGTATTTGTGTTTGTAAATGTAATAATACTGGGTATGGCAGTTTTGAAGGCGCAATAGTTGTACATGGGAAGCTTTAGTTTGGTGTAATATTTATTATAAAAGAATAAAAAGAACCGTTACATAATACTAAGTAGTAAGGTGGACGATCACCTTACCCAAATTTACTTCCAAGCATGATCTTTGTTTTGAACAAAGCTATGCTGAGTGTTCATGTAGCAATAATTCTTGGAAATCTTCGTCCACATGCAAAGGTATATTACGGTGAAACTCGTATACATCGTATTAGAGAGCTTTTTACCTGTTAAAAATGTTATTGTTTTTATTTTTAATGAGTTTTACTGAAAATTTGAGTTTTACCTTATGAGAGTAAAACTTGTGAGGGGAACTTTTTCTGCCAAATTTACTAGCAAGATTTGGACAAAAAGGTTTTGATGACTTTTAAAACAAACCAAATATTCGAAGTTGTCCATTCTGGTTGTTGTTACTTCGCCATAATTTTCCAAAATATTTATCAATAACCATCTGTTTATGTGGTGAAACTCTCCTCATATCTATTGTCGTTAGGCTTTTCATCTTAACCTATTTCAATTCAACTCACGGTAGATGTGAACATGTTAAGTTTTAAATCAATGAATAGGTTTAGGCCTTAAGGGAATATGCTTGAGAGCAAGGGTTGTGATGCACACTATGTGTATGTTCACATGGTTGAGGAAAAGGCACAAGGTGTTTTTCTAGTGTGGCAGCCGATCCAAAGTGCTTACAGAATAAATACAAAGGTAGAAGGTAAGGATTGAGGAAAGGATAAGTATCATCATTTTATTTCAGTTTTATTATGCATGTAATTTATTACTATTATATATGATGATTAAATGTGATCTATTATTATGGTTTATGATGATTACATGGGATTTATGATGCTCATCTATGATGGTTGTGTTTTGAGCTAACCAGATGTGACATGTTTATACATGATGTTTTGATCAAACAGTTAGTTTGACTTGTTGTGAATTGAAGCGAACATGATTGCAAGTGTACCTTATTGATGAACTACCAATGAGGTATGATTTGATGTTATTTCAATTTATTTGAATCTAATGGAAATTATGAGCCCGAAACAAAAATGCATGAACATACCTAGTTGGGTGGTTGAAATTGACTGCAATGATGGGTAGCAGTAGAAAAAGAAATTGGAACATGCAACAGTATGTTAGTAGAGTACTTCAAGAGTAGGGCCATTATGGGACACTGGTACCTTACAATTTCCATTTATTTCCATGAGCATGATATGACCAATATGATGGTTTTGAGGTAGGTATATGCCTTGGTTTGGTATCTGCCAATGTGAGAAAGCCTTTGCTAAGGGATGTAATGCCCGAGATAGGGGATTTTGGGGAACTTAGAAGTTGAGTGATTGCACGAAAGGGGGTGACCAAATTTCCTGAGGGACTATGTAGTAGAGAAGGGAAGGTCATGGATATATTTGTTTTTGTCAAGAACATTGCTAGAGGGAGTCAGATTCACATTGGGAGTGCACCCGAAAAATTGAGCTGGTAACTGTTCAACAAGAAGACAATGGGTGCAGGATTATAGCATCAGACATTGGATGCAGATTTGACTGTGGAAGTGGATCCTGGTACTACTTTGAGGGTGGCAGTGTGATCCTCTAGATTCCCTTTTCTATTGAGATGGGCATTGCATCCTTTCATTTTCAGTTTAGCAAATGTGCATATGTGTATATGTGGCTACACAAAATACCTTAATGAGCTATGTTATAAATCTCCAGTATGCGGTATGTTGTCATGTTGTCATGATGTTTTTCTTTTGAAAAGGTATTTCATTGTAAATATTGCAACGAGCTAAGTTATAAAGCTCCATGGGTAGTATGTTTGCTTTTCAGCAGTTTTGCTAAGGTCATGGTGTACTTTAACACCAAGGATGGTGTTCCCCAAGGGGGGAGGTTTTGTAATAGCTCTGGTGAAAATTCCATGTAATAAACATGGAAAATATTAGGGGCTAATATTCGCAGGTGGGTTAATTTTCCATGATTTTTACAAAAATATTTTTTGTCAATCTCCATTTTTTATAAAAATGATTTGCCCAAATTTTACAATATAAAATTATTTTACCTTAAAAAGCGCCAATATTAAATAGAGAGTATATATAAAATCATTATAAAATTGAATAATTTTACAAATACAACAATAATCATTTTATAGTTTGCATATAAAGGAATAGTGAGATTCGGCAATGTTTTTAAACTTGAAGATAATTTTCCATCGTTAAAATTTTCCTTGGTAATAAACTAAATAAAGATAAAATGAGACCATGGGAAAGGGACACTTATTCCAAGCTGAATGTTGGACAGGGCATCACTGGATGTGTGTTTGGGATAAGTAAAATTGGCAAAGGAAAATGCATTAAAAGGTAAAAAGGCATTTTTTGCACATTTATTTATGAAAATAAAGGAAATTAGGAGAAAAGTAAGGTGAAAGGTCACAGGTTTCATGTGAGGAGGAAATTGAGATATAATAATGGAAAATGAAGAAAATATGGGCCTCATTAATAAAAAGGTTTCTAAGGATTAGTTGGCAGGATTGGTTAGTGAATCTCTTACTTAGTGTAAGCTCTTGGTTCAAGCTTGGTCAGTGTAACCTTTTGTTAGTTTAAGCTTGGAGCTCTCTCATTATTCTCTGTCTCTCTCACTCTTGGTCACTTAGAGTTTTCTTGGAGCACTCTACCTTTGGAGTGAGGAAAGAAAAGGAAAGAAAGAAAGGACCAAGGAAGGAAAGTAGGATCAGGGAGCTTCAACATGAATTCTTGTGAGTAACCTTCTGCATGTGTGATTTCCTAGCTAGTTTGGAAATGCATGGCTTTACATGTTGGTGTATGTTTCTCTTGCTGTCAGTGGCATGGTTTTTCTAGGTTATGACAATGTTTTTCGTCCTAGTGTTGCCTTTTCCATATGCCATGGTATGTTGGGATGTTTATCTCATTTTTTGAGCTCTACTTTCTGAAAGGATTTCAGAATCGGGGTGGTGGTGGTCTCAAGGTTCATTCCCAAAGGCCTAAGAATCCCCTAACCAATTTTGGAAGGATACACAGTAAATAGCATGGGAAAAGACTTGGTTTAGGGCCTAGTGATCCAAGTTTGGATTGTGGTAAAGCCTGAGAGACTGGTCTCAGTTTAGGGCCTAGTGATCTACGATTGGATTGCAGTACATCCTCAGAGACAAGGAGATGGAAAATTCCTCAAGGATAGCGATGGATTCCAGATGGCATTCCAAGGTCATTTTAGTTGTGATCAGAGGACTATTTTTGGTGTGATCATTGTTTGATGAGGGTGGAGGTGGTTTAACCTCTTAATTCCCTTAGTTGTTCTTGGATTGGTTGTTATATGATACCCCACATTCATGCTTGGAATATGGCATTGGGGTGACTCACTGAAAGAACCTGATCAGGTAGTATGTGGAAGTCCTGAACTTGGTTGTATTTGCCAATGATTAATAAAATATAATTTCTTTTACTTTTTCACTTGTTTATATGTGGATTTAATGGCTATCATGTCTCTCATATTTATATGGTTTTATGCTGGTTATAAGGATGGTTATATGACTAGTTCATGTCATGGTTATTTCTTATAATTAGATGTAATTGTTAAATGGATGGATGCAAGACCTAATTGATGGTATAACAGTTCAATGGAGAAGGTGGTGATCCTTCTGGTTATCTTTCATAAGTCCGTTCAATAATTTATGTTATGTCTTGTATCCTAGACATGTAGGTTACATTGATGCCAAGTGTTTGACAGAATCTTAGCCCCAGTTGGGGATGCTCAAGCCTAGTCCTGAGGTTTATTTTTGATTTATTTATCTTGTCATCATGTCTTTGATGGATTCTAAAGGTTATAACATGTATTGGACAAAGTTTGGGATTTTTGGCTAGAAAAGTGGCTCAAATCTCGGAATGATGGCACATGTATGCTGAAAAGAGTCTAGGAATGATAGCACATGTCTACTCAAAAGAGTCCAAGGATGATAGCACATGTCTACTGAAAAGCGTCTAGGGATGTTGGCACATAGGCCTATGAGAGTGACTTTGGGTTCTAGATGCTGTCTCGTTTATAACATGAGTGGCCAGGTGTTAAAAGGCTTGAAAAATTAGTGGGACTCAGGGATAGGATGTTTGAGTGGTTGTCATGTCTCCTGGGGATGTTGTAGTTGACGTGGAAGGGTTTGTCTAAAGTTTTCCATTGATTCCCATTTCCTTAAGGTCACCAAGGAGGTTAAATCCCTTATAGTAGCCTCTCTCATCACATGTTTACCCCGACTTGTTGGTTGTTTGGGTAGGTCTCGAAGGAGGGGGTGTTACAGTGTCTTGAAAAGAAATATTTGATATGCATTACTTCTGATATGTGGGAGAAGAAACAATGATGTAGGATGTGGGTCCTCGAGTAGCCGCTTTATGCATTGGACTTTGAATATCAGGGATTTCAAATGAATTCCTCTAATATATTAATATGCCCACCACTTGTCTTTTAATTAAGGCTTAAAGCCTACGAATGATTCATGGTATTCAAGGCTATGTATAAAAAAATACTTACAAAATATTTAAAATTTAAAATTTAATTATTTACAAATAAATAAATTTATGACACAAAAGTAATGTATAATTTATACATTTGTATAGGCCAAGGCAGTGAAAATATCCAATCTTCAATTAAGCACCATTTACAAACCAAACAACCAAATGATATAAAAAAGTTATGATAGGAAGATAGGAAAATATTAAACTCATTGAATCAATCCAAATACTCAAAATCAGATAGAAATATGACTTACTGCTCAATCAAAGGGTCTCCATAATGAGAATTAAGTGAATAATGGGGGGGTTGTGTTTTTACCACAACAATGGCAACACACTGGGAAGAAACAATTATATCTGGAAATAAGATGAAATTTAAGAAAAAGGAATGAGGTTAAATTAATAAAAGTTCTAGGATTCGAAATTTTCAATGAAATCCAAGTAATGAATAATAGAGTTTAGTTATTTTGTTTATCTCTGAAAATGATTATAAGAGTCATGTTTGATAAAAATTATTTAAGTGATAACAACTTAAACTTAAAGAACAAAATCTTATCACTGTGTTTAGTAAGAAAGATGAACTCTTGTGGTCATACGTAGAGTCACTAATGCCAACAAGCATCCATAGCCTTGATATGATTACCTCTTAGCCCAAAAGAAATGTTAGTATCCCATCTATGTTTAAATATTTCAGAGGAGACATAATTCATTAATAACTTTGAAAGCCACTTTCCTAGCTTGGTAACCACATAGTGACAATTTCATTCACAAGCATTGATAGTCATGAACAAGTTTGCTTGTGATGAGACCTCTCATCTTACACCGAGTTGTGATAATCCATTACCCTAGTTTGGTGGCTAGACATGATAATGTCATAACCATCAAGACCCATGATCATTGTAGGGTGGCTCATTATGGACACCCCCTATGTTTCAAATATTTTACACAACTTTTAATTTACACTCTGATACTTTTATCATAAGTGGGGAGAAAAATATTCTCCTATATATATTCGGATGACATAAAACAATGATAAAATACTAAACCGTTTCTTCTTCCTTTGTTACTTTAGGAGTTGTCTCTGGTAAGGTTGTTATAAAACAAGATTATCTCTTATGTTATAAAGTGGGATTATCAAAATGATATAATAAGAGTTTCAAATATGAATCTGAAAGATAAAAATTTGATAATTAACTTGATATTTTTCCTTTTACCAATGGGTTTCATTATATAAGAGTAAATATTTCCCATATATCAAACCAAAGGTGGGTGGAAAAGGTCCTCTAGGTTGGTAATATCACCAAAATCACACAAAAGGGGATTTTCAAAAGGAAACAAAATGTGATGTCATGAAATTGGGTCCAAAAGAAGGAGAAAAGAGAAATGAAAACCAAACTAAAATAAATCAAATAATTACAAGAAAAATCATGAAATAGGCATAACTCAAATAAGATAAAAAAAAAAATATCGTTACATAAGGAATTAAGGTATTGTTATGTACTTGTCAAGCAAAATGTTGTCTCATTTAATGAGTTCAAATTCATGATTTTTTTAAAACTACCTAAAGATGAGTTATGACTTAAAATTGCCTTTGAGAGCTTAAAATGGATTTATTTCGTTACTTGAATCTTTCTTTAACACATATCACAAAAATGATAAGAAAAAAATTAAGTGAAGGAAATATCCTTGAGTGAGTCTTGAAAAATGCCCCTTTTATCAAAACTGTTTTATTACCAAAAGTTGGTTTCAAACAAAAACCTACAAAAATAACAACAAAAATATAAGAAACAAATAATGTACAAAAGAAAAATCTGAAATAAAAATTCTAATAGATGATAGTAAAAATGCAAATGCAAATCTGGAAGAATTTGATAATAAGTTTACCTCATTAGTATTCATCTTCTTCCATATGTTTTAAAATGTTTAAAAATTATCTTTTTCTTTAATCTATGAAACATTAAAAAGAAATAAAATCTATTCCCAATTATAATGGCTTAGAAGGCATATAACTAAGTATAATCATACTTTTAGTGAAACCATCTTCTCAGCTTTATTTCTACAGATATGAAGACATCAAACATCAGAAACAATAAAATTATAACCAAATCATTGAAATGAAAACTCAACATGCTATTTACATCTAAAAATTGAAAAAACTTATTTACAAAATCCTTTCCTAAAATTCTTCCAAACATTTTCCTATAGGATCATAAAATTGAGGATGTATTTTAATTGTTGGTTAAAATATATTTAGGGAAAGAGGAAATAGAAGGCCTGTGTTAAATAATAAGTCTTTGAATATCATAGGATACTGTAAACAAGGAATTATATATACATGACTAGAAACTTTCTTTTTAGATTAATTGATAAATCATGGGTAGTAATATAGAATATTTCTAGAGGGATTACATGTCTAACGAGTATATCATGATAGCCTCTCAAATTTCAACATTTGTGAAAAATAAATTTGAAAATCTGAAAGAAAATGAACACACATAATCATCAATAGAATTGCAAAATAAATAGTGGTAAATGCTCATGGTTTAAAAACCTGAAATTGATTCTCATTTTTGTTGATTAATGTATTAGGTGAGAGAATAGAGTTATGATGCTCATAGTACCAACACATTGTGTTTAGAAAATAATAAAATGAAATTCAAAAGAGAAACAAGTTGAAATACGGGAAAATGAGAAAAAAAAATTATAATTTACATCTAAATTACACGTAATGATACAATATAGTGGGAGTCTATTTTTAAATATTTTCTTCTAACAAGTGATTACAAAATTAAAATCATTTTTGTTTCCATTCACTTATAAAGATGGTAAAATTTCTAGATTATGAATGTAAACACAAATGTGATCATTGTAGGAGTCATAAATTGGGGCAGATTAGTAATAGCTGAAATTATCATAATGATTGAATGATTGAGAATTTATTAAAACATTTAAATTAGCATTATTTTTATCTTCAAAAACATATTTAATTGAAGAATTATTTTTTGAAGAATAAGACAATAATTTCATTGATATCCTGTTTTCCTAAATTAGAAATAGACGAAGAATTTGCATAATCGTAAGTGACTAAATTTTCTCTATCCCTATCAGAGCTTACTGATAATCTGTAAATTGTAACTCCTTTGCCTTAAGAACTGTTATCAATATTGAAAGGAGAAACTGCATTATTATTTAATGAATTATCAAATAAATAAGGATACAAAGAAAAATATGAATTTGAATTTACAATCCTATAAATTTTTCTATTAGAAAAATGTTGCTCATTTCCCAAACTGTATGTTTCAAAATCTTCTTTATTTGCATGATTGTAAACTTTGGGATGTTGATCCATGTCCTCATTGTTGGAAGAATTATATTTGGAATTGCTTGAAAGACTATCAGGAGGAAAATACTGTTAAATAATGAATCCATACAGGTGACGATAGTTTTAGATAGACGAGGAATGACTTGTTATAGAGTTTTGTGAACCCAATGTTTCAGACTACCAAGTGA
The DNA here is from genome assembly GCA_000404065.3 of Pinus taeda. NCBI lineage: Eukaryota > Viridiplantae > Streptophyta > Pinopsida > Pinales > Pinaceae > Pinus > Pinus taeda. The sequence goes on from APFE030656767.1 coordinate 56,008, forward strand.
ATCCATCATCAAGGGATGTGTCAATAGATATTCTCCAGATATTAATGATGAGGAAAATAGTGGTTGTTGTTCATTTCTGGTTTTAATTTTTCATTCAAAATAACATTATTTATGTTGGTAGAATCTTTTCTCTCCTCAAAATTGTTCATTGGCAATTCTAGCTTCTAGAAGAGGATCATTATTGATAGTTTGAGTGATTTATTTTTCAATAGAAATAAATGCATTTTCTGATTCTTGATAAGGAACACAAGGGAGAGATGTCAAATTTTTAAACCAAACCATTAATTGAAATTGAGGAGGTAGATTTTGGACTGAAATTGCATTAAAATTAATTTGAATCTAATTAGGAAATCATCCAATAACTCACTGTCCATCCTATGCAATTCGGCTAATTGATTACACACCTTTTTGTAATCATATTGCTGAGAGGCATGAAGGAAAATCTGTGAAAATTCGTCCCAACTATGTACAAAGGAAACTGGAAGAGATAACCATGAGTCCTTAACTTTTTTTGTCAAAGTAAGAATAAAAATCCTGCAAATATTATATTCATCAATATTAAAATTATTGCAACTTAAAATAAATTGAAGGAGATGAATAAAAGCAGAAGTCTTACCATTATATTTTACCTTAGACAGGATCTTGACTGCCTTTATCAATGCAATCATTGGATTATGTCTACTAAAGCAACTTCAAGGAGGTCTTTTATGTGGAGCCATAGTAATAAGATAAAATATTAAAGCATATAATCTTCGAAGAGAATAATTTACTAGGCCCTCCTTCTAGTGCCAAAAATTTCGATCGGTAAAAATAACACTTCAATGTTCTAAGGGAGACCAACCATTAAGGAACATAAATAAACTCCTTTTCCTTCGAAGTTGTGGTTCCAACTAGTTAGATTAGGTCCAGTTACGTTCTCTCTATTTCTAATGGATTAAAGTATGTCCTTCATCTACCAATAGAGAAGAGACGTCATATCGATTCTCCTTGCTGATTAGGAAAGAGAATGATCCTTACACTGACTTTGACACTCAACCAACCACTCTAAATACTACCTCTCTGAGGAGAGGACTTCTAAGATATAGAAACTAAAATTAAAATGCAAAATTTATCCTAAGATGCACTTATCCTAGACCTATGTCGATTGAAACAAAGAGTCGTCATTCTCTCAATCAAGAGCAAGCTAAAAGGATGGGAAAAGAAGCATGTTGGAATTGAAATGAGATAAAGGAAATAGAACAAGGAACTAGTTTAAAAGATTTAATCCTTGTTAAAGTAGATGTAGACAACTAAATGCCCAATATACAGTTACTAGACACATAACTGTAAATAGATCCAACTCCTAATAAACATATGCATAAGAAACGAAAGATTCATGCCATAATACTGAAATAGTACTAACAAAATGAAATGTAGAAAAACAAGACGTCAATAAATTTAAACTGTTAGATAACTAGCCATCATAATGAAATAAAATTATGTTCTTATACAATTTCCATTTTTCAAGACACATTTTTGATTAATCCTACAAGATAACTTGATCATATTTTAAATAAGTTAATAGGTAACATTTAATACTAGCGATAAACCCAAATAACATACTCATACACCAAAAATGTATTTGAAAGGTGAAGAATTTATTTATGATAACTGTTGCGAACAGTAGTGATATGCAACCAGTTACATAAATAAATCTTATTATGAATGTGAATCAAATTACATAAACCTCAGAATATTATAGTAGTGAAAATCCCCTGCTTCGAGTAAGCTCAATCCCTTGTCTACTAAAAAAGGCTCAGATCCCACTGCAATAGTGCATATGGGCATTGAACTCCCTCTACAAAGAGGCTATAAGATCCTATATTGTTCTGCCTCTTCTCCCAAATTTGAATCCCCCTAACTTAGCACCGAGATGAGTATTTATCAAAAATGGGACAATATAACAGACTCCCCTTATCTCTCAACAAAAAAAATAGTTACAACAAAGATGGCTTCAATTGGAATTTTGGCAAAATGTAGATGAGACCAGTAGAACAAATTTCTCAGTTTGATTTACACAGTGCTGAAATTATCTCATTGGTTTCATTGATTCAACAAAATTTTCCCATTAATAGATCCATTTGCTGCCTCGAGGAATTTTATTGGAAATGATATTATTGACGAGATCTTGTTTTACTATCGGCCTTTATCGAAAGCTCTCTGTCGAAACAAAACAAAACTATATTAAAATTGGTGTAAAACAAACAATGTAAATAAGTCGAATTATGCCCAAAACTAATATAAATTCAAATGGATTTTTAAATTTATACAACAATGACCCATAGGAGGTGATAGTGGAAGGCATTTAGACTCATATCGAAAGATTTAAGATATCTGGATTTTAACAATTGTTATCATTTAAAAGTTCTGATATACATGTGGACATGATGTTCCAATTAGATCATCGTTAATATGCATATCAGATCTGCCATATCGAAGCCTGGCAGATATCATAAGTCATAGGGGAGCAACATTGAGTAACGGTGATATCGAAGGAATCATATCGGAGTATCGGGGAATGGATTTATGGGAGAAAATGTGTCTCGAAAAGAAATCTCTTATATGCATTACCTCCGATATGAGAGAGAAAAAACAATGCCATAGGATGTGGGTCCTCCGATAGCCGCTTTATGGATTGGACTTTGAATATTGGGGATTTCAAAGGAATTCCTCTGATATATTAATATGTGCACCACTTGTTTTTTAATTAAGGCTTAAACCCTATGAATGATTATTGGTCCTTAGGGCTATGTATAAAATGAAAATAAAATATTTATAAAATATTTATAATTGAAAATTAATTATTTACGAATAAATAAATTTATGAAACAAAATTAATGTACAATTTATACATTTTAATAGGAAAAGGCAGTGAAAAATATCAAATTTTCAATTAGGTGCCATTTACAAACCAAACAACCAAATGAGATAAAAAAGTTATGACAGGAAGATAGGAAAATGTTGAACTCATTGAAGCAATCCAAATACTCAAAATCAGATAGTAATATGACTAACCATTCAATCAAAGGGTTTTCATAATTAGAATTAAGTGAATAATTGGGGGGTTGTGTGTTTACCACAAGAGTAAGATAGAAAAGTAACGAAAACTCCTATGTTTAAAGACACAAGAACATGTCTCTAACCCAAACCTTTATTTGTGTCATTAATGTTTCAAATTCTCCTTAGGTTAATTTACTCTATTTTAGAGTTGATCTTCAATTAGGTTTCAATTTCAAGGCTCACGAAATGAGTTCAGAGGGAATTATTACTTAAATAAGTTAATGATGTAGTGATTCTTTTGAATTTGAGAGAATGGCGGGGCCTTGAAAAAACAATCTAATGATTACCAAATTGAAGGGCCAAATTTATTT
>APFE030656768.1:6473-45818 GCA_000404065.3 Pinus taeda
AATAATGTAAGGGCACAATAATAACAATAGTGGGCTTCTATGGGGCACAATAGTAACAATATGGGCACTACACGGGTATATCACTATAATAAGTGGGTTGTACTAATAACAATAAGGGGTTACACTAGTAGTATAGGGGCCTAACACAAACTCTGGTTGAAGGAACTCTGATATGGGTCTGACAGAGACCATCTGAAATAGGTTCAGGGGGAGCAGATAAACTTCTAATAATGAATTGTTGGCATTATCTTAGAATCTTTTGGTTCAAGTACTCAGCTGTTGTTGATTTGAAGTGGAACAAATACAGAGGGAGAACAGAAGGAGAACATGGTTGCTGATCTGAATAGTGATTGAAAGATACTGCTAATATTAGTTATTGATGACTTTCATAGTCTTGCTCTAGATATTTCATCTCTATGTCATATATGTCTTTTGTTATCAAGGTCATGTAACGGCCTATTCTGGTTTCCCCACTATGCCTGGGATGAATGATGTAATCTACTTGTTTAGCATGAGTAAACTTCTGGTGTAAGCCCACTTGGTTGGGTGGATGAGTCAATATTTGTATATGCTCACTTGGTTGAGAGATGGATGTATGTATGAGTCTTTGGTGATAGGAAGGTCATTTATGATAGAGTCATGTTCTTCTTCTAGAACATCTTTTTGTAGATCTTGCCTACAGTTAGGGGGAGCATGAACAACACACCTCATCAGTACAGAGACTCAGCATGTACTCAGGGGGAGCATGGACAGATTGGTACACCTTGGCATATACAAAGGGGGAGCTCATTCAGAAATTTCAACAGGCACTCAGGGGGAGTATGGACAACAGAATGTTTATCAAAGGAAGAGAATATCTTGGTCCACCCTTTGCCCTTGATGTCAAAGGGGGAGAGTAATTGGTTGTTGTTGCCATCAAGTCCAAAGGGGGAGATTGTTGGCATTATGATACATATGTTGTACTTGATGGCAATGCACTCATCTCAGATGATAAATTATAGTGGAGAGAAAAGTTCACACACTTTCATGAAGAGAAACGTTCCTTTCATGCAGAAAATAGTTCACGCAGTTTCATGCAGAGAAAAGTTCCTTTCATACAGAGAAAAATTCATGCACTTTCATGCAAAGAAAAGTTCCTTTCATGCAGAGAAACGTTCACGCACTTTCATGCAGAGAAAAGTTCATGGACGTCCATGTAGAGAAAAGTTCACGCACTTTCATGCAGAGAAACATTCCTTTCATGCAGAGAAAAGTTTATGCACTTTCATGTAAAGAAAAGTTCACGCACTTTCATGCAGAGAAAAGCACACGCACATGGGAAATCTTATGGTTTGTTCATGGTATTATTTCGACCATTTTTGATCCCATGGTTTTGGTTCGTGGTATTGCATCCAAAAGAATTGATCCCAAGTATTGGGTCCATGGTATTGTTTTGTTATGGTTTTGGACCATGGTATTGAGTAAGGCCTAGGACTATAAAAGGAGAAGAAGATCATTAGGGAAAGGTATGGAAAAATACTTGAATATCTGATGTAGTATGGGATCCAGTATGCAAGATATGGGTTATCATGCATTGCTTGATCTGAGCTAAGGAGGGATCTCACTGGTTGATGGAGAACAAGATCTAAGGATAGATCGGGATCAAATGGTTTGAAATGAATCATGTTTATATGGTTTGATCATGGACAGACTAGATCTGAATTATTGATGCATGTTTTATTGTACGCATGTTATGATCTGGGTATGACTGATGTCGGAAACAGCCGCAAAGTCATGATTGAATATGTATAGATCTGTACGCGGGTTGTCTTTGATGAAAGCGCGTATATACGTGGATTTGATTCATCGTAGTAGCATATACATAATGAAGTATGATGTTTGAAGTTACAGTTGGGTTTGATTGTTATTGCAATGTTCTGTAGTCTGCTATGTGTTCTAGTGACTGTGTTGTTGATAGGGTTTCAGTGTTTCAGTGATTCAGAAATTGATGATACTCGTATTGATTGTTTTGTGCTTCAATGATATTGATGGGTCTAGTATGAACATTGGATGAAACGTGGCCTTCAGATTATAGTGTTGTGCTTCAAGAGTATCCAGTCTGAAAATGTATGAAACGTGGTACCTCGAGGAAGAAAGAGAAGGTTGTTGCCTTCTGTAGGTTGGCACCTACGTGCTAGTACATCAGCTAGTACAAGAGCTACGGGGGTGGTAGATCCCTTCTAGTAGCAGCTCGAGAATGAGTAAAGGTTGGAGCATTTCAGTAGGCCAGCACCTACGTACTAGTAAGTGGATCGGATAGTACAAGAGCTAAGGGGGTTGTAGCTCCCTTCCAGGAGAGTCTAGAGAACGAGAGAAGGTTGTAGCCTTCTACAGGTAGAAGCCTGCGTACTGGTATAAGACTACATCAGTAAAAACTGTTTTGTAAAGAAGTTTCTTATTTTAAAGAAGATAGAGACGACTTGCAGCAGGTGGTTTTCACCCACATTGGGTTTCCACCTTATATCATGGTGTTCATGTGTGCTTCTTATGTGTGATGATCTGTTCTATTTTACTGCACCTGCTTACTATATATATGGTTAAAGAAGTTATGATGCACTAACTAAAGATCAACATTTAATGGATTAATTGAATCATAAGTATTCTGGATATACGCTAGTTACATTAGACACAGTTGTGGGTTCCCTTAATTGAAGTAGCGTATATGTATCTAAGTATGGAAATGAAAACGGTTTATTGATTTGATAATACTGATTCACCCCCCCTCTCAATATTATTTCCAACATTCAACTTATTACAAATCGCACTCTGCACATCCCGCAAAGTCTTTACCCTATTTTTACCCAAAATTGCGGGCTTTGTGCCCCATGACTATTGCGCGGGGCTTCCGCTACCCAACAGTCCCCCCAGCACAATCATCGTGATTCGTACCGAGTCACTCGACTGGTGTGGGAATATTTGTGCAGAGGTCAATCATCAACTTCTACATCTTGGCTATCTCTTCAACAAATTCAACTGTGAGCCTTTGTACCTTTTCTAAGTGAACCGCTAAAGTATTTGTATCACTTGTAGCTGCTTGTTCCATCACACATACTGCCTACATCTGCATGACCTTTCCTTCAATGGTTGTAGATATGCTAAACTCTTCATCGAGCCAAGGCTGAATATGGTCTTTAACGACTGCCTCCTGTTGTTGCAGTGCGTCAACATAGGCTTTGAGTGCTTGGGCCTCGTTCATTTTGGTCAACCGCCTGGGCCTCGTTCATTTTGGCCAACCGCTATGTGATAGTGACTGTCTATGTAGCACCTTGGCAGTGTCATAGACCTGCTGCAACTCCCGTGGCCCCTACTTGCTGTATGGTTAGGTTCTCCTGGAGGGAAGTGAGTATCCCCAGCGACTGCCCAAGTAGTCTAAAGCATTCACGAACAACACTATTCATTGTTTCTAGTCCAGCTACAACTTCGCCACGGCAGTGTTCCCGTTCGCCTGGAGGTGTGGGTGGCTGGGCCTTGAGACGGAGCTCTGCAACCTGTAATGTTAGTTCCTCTTGGTTCATTGCAACCTCTTCTTGGGCCGTGAGAAAGCCAGCTGCCATGTGCTAAATCTTGGTAGTTGGTGGGAGGTCCCTGGGGATGGCTAGCTTGAGGACCATACCAAACGCCTCCATCATATCTTGTTTGACCTCCCGGTATTATGCAGCGAGCTCATCATTCCAGAGAGTGATATGTTCTATATTTGCCTTCTATTCTGTCACGATGTGGAATGTGCAACCTTCCCTATCTCAAAGTTCCTGAGTTACTCCGTCTTGCAGTAGATACTACACATCTCTAGACAAGGCAGCTAGATTTAATTCCCAACTACCTTCATCACTGGTGGTTGCGGCTTGGACAACACCTGCTAGCAATGAGAGGATGTGTGGCATGGGTGTACTGAACATCTACTCATTGGCGACTGTGTCTTTTGCATGCTCACAAGTGACCCAGCCCCGGGGTCACTCTTTTAAAGCCTATAACTGCACTCTAATCTCCCCCAACACAATTGTTTGTGCAGTGATCAGTGCAGGCAACACATTGGTGGTAAGATTTCTTGTTGGCTGGCTACTGTCCAAGAATTCTTGTTCCAAAGCTTTTGCTGTTTTGGAAATTTTCCCAGTGGTCGATGATTCCATGGCGTGCGACTGCTTGAGGTGGTCCTGTGTCTCTGTTTCTTGTTGGGGGTCCTATTCCAAATTCATTTCCTAATTTTCCTGGTTACTTGTTGTTATCGAGCTCGTGGTAGCCCCCTACTGCAAAGCGGCTTGTTGTTCCTAACATGCTTTTTCTGCTAATTGAGTGAGATGCTGCTGGCATTCCTTCTTCTGTTGTTATGCAACCAATTGGTGAAGAGTGGTCTTGTTCGAAGTGTGCCATTCCAAAGGCCATGCTGCTTACTATGTAAATGGCATCATTTGTTGCAAGGAATAGGAGTGTGACCCAAGATCACTCTAGATCCTTTCACGCACGGATATATACGTGATGCATGCTTGCTTTGAACTCGGTTGTGACTTGAAAAGTATTGTAAATTTTTGGGGACATGCATGGTCTCTAAGCAATCTGCATCTATATTTTTCCTTCCATAGAAGCCCAAAATGCCCGGATCACAGAAACCCTTTTTGGAACCTTTGTAGCCCAGAGCAAAATATATCATACTGCTTCGGGTAGACTATCCTCAATGCTACGAAACTGGCTCGCCTGTGGCAAGTCACCTGTAACCAAAACGATTGATAAGAGCCACCATGCATAATAAAAGGTCTTATGTTTGTCATGTGCTTCTTGACAATTGGTCAGAAATTTGTTGCATAAAAACTGTGCCCAATTGACCTGAACCCCCTTGGCACACTCCCCTACCAAAGCGATGACAGGAGTGGACACCTCATCTGCGTGACATTTTCTCATAAGTTTACCGGCTAGGAGCTAGGTGGCGACTCGTACTACGCGATCATTGATGCTTGCTATGACATACCCCCTCTTTCCTTTATCCAGATGGTACTTTGCCTTTATTTTTTCGATGAGGCCTCCCTCGCTATTGGTTTCGGCTATGTCTGCAGGGTTATTCCCATTATACGGCAGGTGTGTAATCCGGTGGATTAGGTCAGCTGTGATCGGGATCGGTTCTTCCAACCAGAGGTATCTATCATGGATGAGACCTAGCAGTTGTCAGATCACAAATATGGAGATGGTCGTGCGGTGATAGTGAGGTATCCACCTGAGATTCAATAGTTTGGCCCTCTCCATGCCTAGTAACCACTTCTGCAGTAATAACATGTCTTTAGTTAGTTTGGGGAACTTTTTTGTATCTGGAAGGTCCCAATCTTCAAATTTGGTGCTTGGAACATGCCCCATTTGCAACCCTTCTAACCTTATGTCATCCGAAAGAAGTGGGCTCTCGAGCGTATTTTTTTCATCGTCTACGTCTTTCACTATCTTAGTCGTCCTAGTCTATGGAGAAAGATACGGGGGTAACGACAGAAACTAGAACTTAGTTTATTCTTCCTCCACCTATGCATCAATTTGATTGATCAAGTCTTGTAGTCGTCATCCTCCTCAGCGGGTTCGATGGTCACTACCTTACCTTTGTCAATTGCCGAGCATTTGTTGAATCTTGGGGAGGTCTGGACTAGACCCATATTTTGCTTGTTCTTCATGGGTCACGGGGTGCGTGGGGACTTAGGAACTTCAGGAACTTGAGTCATATCTTCGGGCCCTTCTTGATTCAGCTACATTTCTTTGGCAACCCGTGCTCGGGTTCTTGCCATAGTACTCATGGAGTGCCTCGTAGCCACATACTTATTGTTCTTTGTTGGTTCAAAGTGCCAAAAGTCCAGTGTTGACCACAAACTATGAGATTTGAAAAAATCCCTTCCCTCTGTTTTCAGTTCATTAGTGGCGTCGAGTTGGCAAATCTTTGCGTATCTCATCTGGAACATTCATCTTAATGTCCCACCACCCACTCCTTTCTGACATGATCGAACCTTCCTGTCAGGGCCAGTGTGGCTAATACTCATATTTTGACTTTTCCCTGCAGTAGCACTATCCTTGGGGCATAGCTGTGATCTTGTGAATTGCTTGACTTGGTAAAAAATCCTTTTTTCGTGCCCTTTTTCCGTAGACTGGTTTATGGTCCCATTCCTTCTCTCAACTACTTGAGGTGTTGAGATTGTAGTTTCTCCTACTAGTTAGGTGCTCACACCTTTGGTGCGAGTGCAAAACTGCCCTGCTAGCCCGAGCTGCGAGCACCTCTCAAGCATCTGGGTAGCCGATCGGGGGGTAATGTTCTTCCATGAGTGTGGGCGCAGCCATGATAGCAAGGTTGTAGATCGTTCCTAGTCTATTCTGCTGGATCCATCCCTTCCTAGTGCACGTGTCTTCCTTGGCTGTGACCTGAGTGTATTGATGTTGCAGGGCCTCTAGCTACTCTCTCTTTTCTAAGCTACCTTCTGTCATCTATCATAGGCCCAGTGAACCCATGGTATTCGTACCTCAAATACCTGTAACCTGTGTTGGTGGGGAATTCTTACTTCGTTTCACTCTCTCGGCTGTGCATGTGCCTGCCTTCGACATCTACGCCCTTTCCTTCGCATCTTCAGAGCTACACCCTTTCTTGAAGGAGTGATTGCACAGGATGCTTGTGCGAATATCTCTAAATGTTCCTTTGCCCCTATTGTCACCATCCTATTGCAGTTGAGTGTGGTTACTTCATGCAGTCGGTTCTACCATCATTCAATTTATTCATCGGAGTTTGATGTGCAAGAACTATCATAGTCCCAAGAGGGTCTACCATCTGTTTTTAGATTTACTCTATCTTTATCTTGCACTATAATCTTGTAGATACATTCCAACTCATTGTCTCTATCTTCGTCGCACACGGGCTTGGTATATTGCACCCCTTCTGTTGGGTCCAACGGGACCACCACGCGGAGAGATTTATTTTCGAAGATCATTTTTCATTTCTTGAGATTGATGACTACATTTATATCTGTTGCCCAATCTATCCCTAATAGTGCAGGATATGGGTTACTATCATCGACACTTTTGATAACCTCAAAGTCGGTTTGGGTCCTAGCACCATCAATGTCTACTGTAACTCGGTGTAGGCATCCCATGGGCAGAATCTTCTACTGGTTAGCCATCCTTAGCTGAATCAGTGACTATTGCAATGGAGTCCTGCCCATGCGTTCCCATGTCTTCTTTGGTAAGACATTTGTGTTGGACCCCAAATCTAGAACGACCTGATCCATCTCATTATCTCTGATCTCGACTGTTAGTCGCATTTCCCGCCCAGTGCACAGAGCTTGTTTTCCTAATTTTCAGATCATTCGCAGTTCATCCGTTAGTTCCTGTAGCCCCTTCACCACTTTAGAATCCCTTAGTAAGTTCATGCAGGTTTCCAAGAAGATGGTTAGCATAGATGTATCCTTCTCTGATCCTAATTGATCCTTACTCCCTGAAGCAGGAGCTTCCACGAAGCTCTTCTTCGCCTCCATAAAGGTTTTCATCACATGCTCCAAATCAAAATCTGGCTGTTCTGGGGGGCCTTACGAACCCATGCATCTGTCTCTAGCTATTTCCCCTTATCTTCTCTGGTGGTCACGCCACTCAGGAGCATCATATTTACATTCAGCTCCTCCACATAGGGTTCAGCCTTCATCATTTGGACGTTCTGAGTGGGGTTGGCCGGAAGCACCCCCTTTTCTTGCATTCGAGCGATTAGCGCAGGTCAATCGACTGCTTCGTGATCAAAGTGGTAGCAGTAAGGACAATAGGCTTCAGTCGGATTTGCGAAATCCCGCATAATTCCCTGACCCTCCACAATTGTAGAAAATTAATTGTCCTCATCCTTATCCGGGTCCCATGCCTCCGCAGCCCCGTCCAAGCCCCTGATACCCTCCCCAAATGAATGGTGCAGTGGGATCATGTCCACGCACCTTCATTTGCATCATATAAGAAGGTGTTTGATCCATCAACATTTGGTAACTACGACAATTTCTTTCCTCATGGCCTACCATTCTGCAGAAGTTACAAAATAAGTGTTGAGGAGGGGGTTGTTGTAAGCTTGGCAACAAGTGACAATTGTCCATGGCATGCTTTTCTCCCACTTCACATATTGCGTACAAAAGTGTGGGTGCCATGCTTGGCCCAACATGTACCTTTGGTCAAAACATTATTGGCCCCACTTCTATCACATGGTTCGCAAAGGTTGGATAGTGGTCTTTGTCGTGGTCTAATCCCTTGCATTTGATACACCACAGTTCTTCCCATACCTCAGTATGAGGCACCTATCCATGTTTCAAGCTTCGCATCTCTAGGCATAAGTTTTGTATTTTCACTTGGATTTGTTGTACTTCCAACCCTGGGTCCTGTATTGGGGTTTCGTGCAGCCGCATTTCTCCCTCCAGTGCTTCAACTTGGGTTGAGATCTTTTGCTGTGACAGAGCTGATCTCAAATATGGAATTAATGATGCAATAAACCAAGTGCGATGCTACTCATTTTTCAGTGTCATGTTGGCCTCAAGGATGGAACGTTTCAACGTCTGATCTAAATCCCACGGGGTTTCACTAGGCATCATTACAATTTCCTTGAACCTAATAACTAACTGGGCTTCTGACTTGGGTCACCCAAATTCCTTATTTAGTGCCTCTTGGATTTCTACCAATCCTTCATTTGGATTGTCACTTGAATATTTCATGTACAACGTCAATGCGTGGTCCTACAGTGCACTAACTAGGGTATCCTTCTTGATGTTATCATTTGTGATGCCCTGAGCATCTCATATAGATTTTATCACAAACCAAAACTGGCCTGGTTCCTCATTTCCTATCCCCTTAAACGTTGATAGCTAGATTGTGCTTGTCATCCTGACTTTTGGTGGTTGTGGGGTTGGAGGGGGGGTCAGTGTTGGGGTGGACGAATTTGATGTAGGTGATGTAGGTGGTGGTGTGGACAGAGGTGGTATCAGTGGGAAGTGCTCCCTAATCAACCAGACCGTACTTCCTGGTGAGAACCTCACGAGCTCCTCCTCGCTTTCCTAGAAATGGAAGCTAAAGGACTGTTCTCTACTCCTCTTGTTCTGCGGTAACCTCTTCCGCTCCGCGTTACTCCAGACATCAATAAACATGCATAATCTATTTTTCACACAACAACATCTCAATCCAAGTATTCAATGATTTGATATACCTACCCTGAGGTTCTTGAAGAAACTGCCTTTGTGCTTCGCTATAGCTCACAGTTGTATCTATCATGAACTCAGTGATAAATACTCCTATTACCCAATCTAGCTAATGATCTACTACGCACGTGATTTTATCCTCAGTGGCTTCTAGCCTGCACACCAATTCCAGGGTCGACATGATAGGCTGGTCCAATATGCACCTTCCCACGCTATCAGCTAGCCTTGCGATCCACTCATACCGCTCTATCGGAAATGACACAAAGAAGATTTCGTGAATGTCTATGAATATATACTGACCCAACCAATCTTCTTTTAATACTCGTAGGTTCCTTCTTTCCTGAACTGCAAACTCATGGAGTTTAAGATCCCACCACTCTTCAATCTCTTTCTTTATAGAGTTCCAATGTTCCCACATCAGACACCCCTTAGGCAGATCCCAATCCCAGCAGTGGAACCATTTTTTGGCTTATATGGGCCTGAACCAGGTTTGAAAGAATTATTTGGCCAAGCAAATCCCGCAGCTACCGGCGCTTTCAGCAATAGCCCGCGAAGCGCGGACTGACGTGTCACCCACGGTAGCAGGGGAGGGTGCTGGAACTGGGTTTCCGCACCCTTGGGATGTTTAGATGTGGTTTGGAGGTTTCGTGCCCCATTTTGCAACTTTGCACTGCACTGTATTCGCACAACTCCCGAATATCTCTTATTGTCTATTAGCATGCAGTCTACAGATCTAATCCATTGGATGAAGTATTGCAACTCGGATTTACTTTAGAATGGTCTTCAAGAAAACATTTATCATATTTATTCAGTTCACTTATTAATATTAAACCTAGATTCAAAAGTATGCAATAAGTAATCATATGCGCATAGATTAAAATAGTCTTATTATTCATACAAAATTCTAGATTTGCGATAATTTAGATTTGACACAAAATTCTCAAAAGGAACTTTTCTGTATTTCCACTTATCACTAGTACATCCAGATCTTCCCTGTGCACTTAGCTATAGGAATCTGCGCACATAACTGCGGACTCTTCCAGGCCTCTGCACACACAACTACAGAGCCTCTATCCACTACGCAAACCCTCTACTCGGACTTACAGATTCTTTTGGAATGCTTTTCTCAAAAACCCATTACATGATAGATCCAAAACCATACAACACAACTTAGCTCCTCTACCCATAGAGCCTCGCTCTATTTATACCTTCCCATGGACCGCGATCCACGGGCGGGCCAACTCAATTTACATTTCATTACATTATTTCTGTGTGGACTACCCTTTGACTTCAACTTATTACAAATCGCACTCTGCGCATCCCACTAAGTCTTTACCCTGTTTTTACCCAAAATTGTAGGCTTCGTGCCCCATGACCGTTGTGCAAGGCTTCCACTACCCAACATCATCTATCATCTTATGTGTTTATATTTCTATGTTTATAGCACATATTTGTTTTCAAATATGAATTATTCAATAGATAAGTAAAGGGAATAATTTGTTTAAATCTACACTCTACACTCGGATATGAATAATTTCAATGTTTTCTTTTGATCTTTAAATATAGAATTCGGGTAACAATGCTCTATATTTAAAGTGAACCTTAAATATATTCTTCTTCTCCATTTCACATACCTTAAAGAATCCATTTGGTTTGGATACCCTGCCTTGTGAGATCTATCTGTAGATATTGCAGTCAATCGGTATTTTATGTAACAAACTCGATAGCCCAATGGTAATCTAGTTATCAACCAACCATTCAAATACAAATGAAATTCCAAACTTGATAACTAGCCTAATATTCAATGCAACAAAGTTAAATCTTATAGAGAGAGCCCTCTCTGAAGCTGATAGGGCTAGATCTCAGCTTCCAAAGTTGGTTTTTGGTTACCTTTGTGATTTTCTTCTGCAACCTCAAAAAATTATAGAGTGCTAACAACATGCATCAAGTGACCTTTCACCTTCCTTTTCTCCCAATTTCCTTTATTTTCATAAATAAAATTATAATTAATGCCTCTTTCCTTTTCAATCCTTTTCCATTGCCTTTGCCAATTTCCTTATCCATAATAAACCAAATGAACACCTACACTAGGATGTTTTGCTCAACATTCAGCTTAGAATATGTGTCTTATGACCTTGTTATATTTTTTTTACATAAATCTTTACCAGAGTTGTTACAGAACCCTCCCCCTTGGGAGAACATCATCTTTAGTGTTCAATGACACCTAGAACCAACAAGACCATCGAAAAACAAAACATACTACCCGTGGAACTTTATAACATAGCTCATTGTAGTATTTACAATGACTACTATTGAAACATGCCAAATATACCATTTACTAGAGCTTTATAACATACCTCATTACAATATTTACAATAGCAACCACATATCCTTATACACAATTGCTTCAACTAACAAATAACCATACTATTAATGGATCTTTATAAATCTATCTTGATACAATATTTACAATGATATACACATATACGCATATTCACATTTTCTCTAACAAACAAATAAAAGGATACAGTGTCTGCATCCGCAACAAGGGAATCTAGAGGATTACACCTCCAACCTCAAAAGTAGTACCAAGATTCCTCCCCTTCCCATGAAGTCCATAATCCACTACCAAAGTCAAATTGCATCGAATGTCCAACGCTAGAATCCTACATGACTTTCCTCTCAATGAATAATTACTGACTCATTGTTCCACGGAACACTCCCAATGTGCATCTGATTCCATCTCACAATGCTAATGACGAAAATGAATCCATCCCAAACCTTCACTTATCTGCTACACAGTCCCTTAGGAAATCCATTCACCCCCTTCCATGCAATCAGTCACCTTCCAAGCTCCACACCATCCCCTTTCCCAGGTGATCCATCCCATGAAAAGGCTTCCTCACATCAAAAGGTCAAACAAACAAGGTATATACCTTTGTCAAAACCATCATATTGATCATAGCATGCTCATGGAAATAAAAGGAAACTATTGGGTAGAAGTGTCCCACAATGGTCCTACTCCTGAAGTGCTCTAACAACATATTATTTCTTATTTCAATTCCTTTTGTTGTTGCTCCTAATTCTTGTAGTCAATTTGAACCACCCAAACCAAACATTTCCCATGCTTTCCTGTACCAAGCACATAACCTCCATTACATTTAAAATAAATTGAAATAATTTCAAATCATACCACATTAGTAGCTTCTCAATAAGGTACACTTGCAATCCTATTCACTTCATGTCACAACAAGTCAAATTGGATGTTGACCAAATCATCATGTATAAACATATCACATCCAGTTAGCTCAAAGTAAAACCATCATAGATAAGATTCATGAATCACATGTAATCATCATAAACCAAAATCATAAATCACATTTAACCATCATAAATCAGGATCATAGATCACATGCATAACAAAACTAAAATAAAATATTGATACTTATCGTTTAATCAGTTCTTTAATTCTACCTTTGTCCTTGTCCTTTCCATACACAAACCAGATCGGTTTCCACACCCAGCAAGCACACAGTTCCTTTGTGTTGAGTCCCTATAATATTAGTTTATTCCCTCAGTTTTATTGTCATTGTAGCCCCCTTATTGTTATTGTTTTTCCCATGTTATCCGCCTATTTTTATTAGTGTTCCCCATAGAAGCCCACTATTGTTATTATTGTGCCCTTACATTATTATTGTTATGTCGACTCTCATTATATTGTGACCCGTTAGACTCCTATATATATAATCATCCAAGAATTGTTAATTTATGTACTGTAAAGGAGTTTTACCCCTCAAAGAGGGTAATTTTTAATTCATTGATCCATCTATTTGTGAGCTAGTTGCAAAACATTTGCTATCAGAGCTTTGGATTCTAGTGTTTCTCTGCTTCAAATAGGCCATCATGGAATATTTTCTATAACTTTTTTCTATGAAGATTTAGAAGTGGATATTGAAACCCGGTGGACCCAATATCTTGTTGAACCTCGCGTACAAATTTAAGATCTTATCTCTCTATATTTTCGAAGATATGATTCGAGGAGTTAGGGTTTTCGTAGTCTCCAAAATTCCATCTCAAACATGTGACCTTGGTAAAACCGTCATAACATTCTCCCTTAGAATTGGATTTAAATTTCGTAAAAAATGACAGAAATAGGATGAGATTTATGTTGTTGGGTATTAGTTTCAGGGTCAAATCTTGAGGGAGTGACATGTGACACTCCATATAAGTTCACTCTACTGAACTAGTCTATAAGCAGGGCATCATGGGAGATTGCGAATAACTATTTATTTAAGAATCCAATATCGATCAAACTTGTGGGGTTGGAAAGTGAAAACATAGATATACCACAAGATGAAAGTTCAAACCTTGGAGATATGAAACTATAGATTTTTCCTGAATTTGTGGAAATCATTCTCACAAACATGAAACTATAGAGATACAACAGATTCAATATCCAACTCTTATAAAGCGAGGAAAAATATGTGTAGGTTTTTACAAATTGCATAATGTTTCTTTGAAAAATCCATTTGAAGTGATTCAAAGGGAATAGTGAAGCATAGATATCATTGTTTTATTTCAAAATGACTCAAAAGAATAAAATGGAAAGACCTAGTAACCAACCAGAAATCTCTACTATGATGCATGAAGAACAAGAAGAGGATTCCAAGCTATTTGAGACTCCCAAAGGCCTCCCACCTATTTGTGGTCATGATCATGCTATTCATTTGATTCCATGAAGTGTTCCTCCAAACATCAGGACTTACAGATATCCTTGTTCCCAAAAGAGTGAAATTGAACATACGGTTATAGAAATGCTAGCGGCTTGTATAATGCAACCTAGTCAAAGTTCTTTCCCTGCTTGACTAGTATTGGTGCAAAAGAAGGATGGATCATGGCACATGTATTCATATTATAGGGAGCTCAAAAGCCTCACTATTAAAGATAAATTTTCGGTTCCTTTCATTGATGAATTATTGGATAAATTACATGGAGAAATTTACTTCACCAATTTGGATCTCCATTCAGGATATCATCAAATTTGAATGAATATTGAAGACGTTCTAAAAACAACATTTAGAACTCATGAGGGTCATTATGAATTTTTAATCATTCCTTTTGGCCTTACCAATGCACCTTCTACATTTCAAGGTTTGATGAATTCCATTTTCAAACCCTTCCTTAAAAAATTTATGTTAGTATTTTTTTATGATATACTAATCTACAACAAGTCTTGGAAGGATCATGTTCAACATGTTTATAAGGTGCTCAAACTATTGGAGGAGAAACAATTACATGCAAAAATATCCAAATGTTCCTTTGGAGTATAGGAGGTGGAATATATGGGTCATATTGTAACTCACTAAGCTATTAAGGTAGAGCCTAGAAAAATTAAATCCATTAAGGAATGAAAATTCCCCACATCCATAAAGCATTTGTGACGATTTCTCAATTTGATAGGGTATTATCTCAAGTTTGTTAAGAAATATGGGAGAATAGCAACACCTCTAACAACATTACTGAACAAAGATGCATTTTCTTGGACTCCAGAAGCAATTAAGGCCTTTGAACATATTAAAGAGGCAATGTGCCAAGCATCAGTCTTAGCTACGCCATGATTCACAAAATGGTTTATTATGGAATATGATGCCTCAAGAAATGGAATTGGTGTTTTTTAATGAATGAGGAAGACCCATTGCTTTAGAAAGTCATCCAATAAAAGGAAAGTATTCTCACAAACATATTTATGAGAAGGAAATGTTGGCAATACTACATGTGCCTAGGAAATGGAAAACCTACTGGGAAGATGATTCAAGGAAAAAATGAATCATGATAGTATTAAATACATTTTAGAAAAAAGATTATCTTGGGAAGAGAAGCAAAAATGGGTCACAAAGATGTTGGGTTATGACTTTGAAATCATCTACAAAAAAGGGTAGCAAAATGTTGTTTCATATGCACTCTCAAGAAATGATAAGGATGTGGAAGCATTTCTTTCTGCCATTTCTATTATCCAACTAGATTGGATAACTGAAGCAACGTATGAATGGAAGAATGATGAAGAATTGTGGGAAATCAATCAAAATTTGCAGCAAGATCCTAGTACATCTGATACATTTAGCTGGAAAAATGATTCATTATTGTACAAAGATCGCTTAGACATTTGTAAGAATTCCCAACTGAAGCACAAGATTATTCTAGAATTTCACACCTATACCTTAGGAGGGCACTCAGGATGTTTAAAAACTTACCACATGGTTAAGATAGAATTTTTTTGGGATGGCCTTAAATATTATATTCAAACGTTTGTAGAATAATGTTTGGTTTTCCAACAAAATACAGTTGAGACAATTAGTACCATGGGTCAGTCACAACCTTTATCCATTCGAAGTCAATTTTTGGAGGAGGATTCAATGGATTTTCTCATAGGTTTACCCAAGTCTCAAAGGAAAGAGTTTCATCATGGTGGTAATTGATAGACCTACCAAGTATGCACACTTTTGTGCATTATCTCATCCATTTAAAGCCAATACAATTGCTACTACATTTATGGAAACAATTCAAAAGCTATATGGAAACCCAAATATTATTGTAAGTAACGGAGATTCCATTTTCACTGGAAAGTTTTGGATGAAATTATTTTCCTGTTCAAGTACTCAATTAGATCATAGCTCATATTATCACCCACAATCTGCTGGGAAAAATGAGATAGTGAACATATATTTGGAAAGATATATTCATTGCCTTGTATCTGATAAACATACACAATGGGTCAAGTGGTTACCTCTGGTTGAATGTTGGTATAACACTTCCTTCCATAATGCAGCTAAAATGATCCCATTTATGGCAGTTTATGCATCCAACTTCCATCACATTATATTTAAGAGAAAATTATAAGGTTCAAGCAGTGGAATATCACATCGAGCATCAACAACAAGTTCTCCAACTCTTAAAGGATTACCTCACTTTGGCACATAATAGAATGAAACAACAGACAAATCAACATTGCAACAAAAGAAGTTTTGATGTAGGCAACTACGAATTTCTACGGATACACCATACAAATTATTATCACCCAAAAATTTTCAAAAAAACATCATTGTGTCAACTCTGCTTTTGGTCATGATTTCAAGGAGGTCTAAAGGTCATTTAGTCTTGATAATGGGTAGGTGATAGGTTAAGAGTCTCATTTTCATATCCAAATAAAGTTAAATCAGCCTTGTTACATGTCCTAGAATTCTCACATGCTGTTTAGAACCCATATCTTTAACCATTTGAGAGTTGTGTTGAAAAAAGAGCATACACAAGAATCTGCAGTTTCATAGCACGCTACAAAAACAAGCTAATTTCATAGTGCACTATGAGGCAAAAACCCTGTTTTCTTGTTTTTGAGTAGTCAACTTCCAAGGGGGTTCCTAAGCAATTATAAACTCATTTTTGAAAACTAAAAGAGGTTTTTCTTAATAAAGTTCTTATCTACAAAAAATTCCTCCATTTTTGTAACAGCTATCAAGGATCAAGAGATAGGAGCTCAGGAGTGCAACCTTCTTTTTAAGGAAAAGCAAAGTTATTTTTATTGGTTGATGAAGTGGTTGTTGCTTTCCAATCCCTCATCTTGTCACCTTTCTCTCCACATTCGAATATCATTCCTTAAACAGGTTACCCAAGCTCCTCTTTGTCATTTACTTTTCAAACTTTGCATGTATGAGTCAGCTGTCACCCTTGAAAAGTTAACTTTGTGACAAACAACTTATAGTCCAAAAAGGTCTTTACAGTTGTCATATATTTAAGAGGGCAGTTTGGGTTATAAAGGGAAACTGCCATCAAGATGAAAGGATAAAAGGAAGGATATCATAGATGACCTCAACTTCACACAACCTTTCATCCAGACAGGTTTCATGTATTTTAACCAGGAGCTGCAAGGGAATTTCTGTATTTCTTAAACTGTTGAGCTGCTGATTTCAAAAGGAATTTGCAAGGAAATGAAGATGAGTTTCAAAAGTATGAAGGAGTTTTTTTCTAGGAAAATAATAAGGAACATAAACCTATTTCAAATTTCTCCCAGGTGATACCAATTTGGATATTCGAAGTTTCCTTTGAGACCTATTTGCAGGATTGTGAATTTTCCTGTTTTATACATGATTTTATAATGCAGATTCTGGACAAATAAATCTAGTTTTCAAAACATTGAGAGAGTTTTTCTTATAAACATTATTATCTACAAAAACCTCCTCCATTTTTGTAACAGCTATCAGGGATCAAAAGATATAGGCTCTGTCTCAACAACTATTTTTGAGATAAAAACAGTGCAGAAAATGATAAATTTATAAGATAGTTTTGGCATAAAAGAGAAGAACATCTGTGAAGAAGAACATCTCATAGGGGTAAGTTGTTTTGATTCTTGGTGATCATATAAGTCTTTATGAAATTTTGAAAAAATTCCAAAACTACAGATTTTTGAAGGCCGTGTTGAAAAAGAGCATACACAGGAGTTTTGTAACATGCTACGAAACGGCTGAAGGTGACTTTTTAGCACTTTATAGATGCATTTTGAAGGTAAGGTCTGATTAAGTACAAGTTTTAATGATTTCTGGTAGACATATGAGGATCATTGATAAATTTTCAGATGGCAGTGATGCAGAATGGTTCAAAGAAGTATTCCATAAATGATATTAAAGTTGTGCTACGAAAACAAACTATTTTAGTAGCACAATCATGTTTCATTCTCTTTTCCATCTATTCGAGAATTCTTTTCTTGCATAGTTGGACAAATGAACTTTTTATGGATTATTAATGCATGCCACATGTACACCAGCAAAACTAATTGAAGATAAGCATAAATTATTAAGGGCCTTAAAAAGAGGAACTCTGTCTCCTAGTTTTCAAGACAGTTAGGTCATGACTTAGCAGGTTTTGCAACAACACCGTGGACATCATCAAGCTCAAAGACATGGGTTGACAGCTGATTAAATAATGTATTGAAGTCATAGATAAGGTTGTTGAAAGCATGTTTTAGGAATTTTACTCCTATTTGTCAAATTGTAATTAAGTAGTCTGTTTTGTGAATGGAAAGGTGGATCATAGTATCGAAGGATGTAAAACTCTATATAAATCTTGAGAATCAAATTCCTCAAGGGGTTGTTAATTTTATTAGCAAAAGCAAAGTTATGTTATTGTAAGAAACTATGGTCTTCATACCTAATACAGAGATCAGTTTGACTACTCAAGATTCACAAGGAGTTTATGTGTTTGATGTTCTTATGGCCTTGTCCAATTACTTATTTACAGTGGTATGAGCTTGTGATACTTAGAATTCATTGGAAAATTCTCTAACTTCCTTCACATGCTTGTAAAATGTGTTTATTTACTGTGTTACTGTTTCACTTGTAAACCTGAACTCCTAGTGCCTTGACCTCCATGTTTATTGATCATGATGTTTTGTTGAAGACTACCTTGACTCCATGTCCCAATGAATGTTTGCTAATCCTTGATTCGACCAAGTTATATATTTTGTTTGATTTTACTACTAGAGTCAGCCATCTAATCATTAATCAAAAATCTTAAACCTATTGAGAGATCCCTCTCAAGTTGAGGAGGCTAAAACTCGGTGAAAATATTGGTTTGAAAGAGTTACTCAGAGTCTACTTGATCAGTAGCCTATCAAGGTCAAATTTTGTGATAACATTTTGGTGCGTCTGCTAGGAATCTGAAGATTACTCATTCCCAAAATCAAGAAGCTGAACTTCTTAAGGTAGCAGGAGCTCAGGAAGCTATTCGAGGCTGCATCTACCTTGACAACTCCACACATCAAATAAGAAATTGGAAGGTGACTCCACTACTAAAAGATCAATAGCTTGATGAAGTTTCAAGATGAGTGCCATTGCAAGAATGAATGCCAGGTATGCCCAGTTGAATCAGTCTCGTATCCCTGGTTTTCCAAATCCTATGCCAAAGGTCGAATGGTTAGATGATCTTCCAATATTCAAAGATGAAATGAAAGACAATGCTGCTCTTCATTTGGTTAGGTTCCATATGCATGTACACAATCTTAAGGTTTGGTTCCCTGAAGATTATCTCATGGAGATATTTATGACTACTTTAGAAGGAAAAGCATGGTCTTGGTATGAAGGCTTGGAAAATGGTTCAATATATTCACTTGATAATTTCCATGATGTATTCTATGAGATGTATAAAGAGTGTCATCCCTCCTTATTGCTGGTCAAAGATTGTTGTAAACATTGTATGAGTTTTATTCAATATTTGGAGGATTGTTATGATGATGATGAATTCATGGATGAAGAAATTTTAGAGACTCTTCATAATAATACATTTCAACACCAAGAAGAAAGGACAACATCCCATGAAATGCACATGAAAATTAGCGGGGGTTTACTTATGAAAACCATGTTACATCCCGTGAGATTAATGTAAAGATGCAGCAAACTTGCGAGTCTCTTGATCATAAAGAGTATGAAAATCATTGCAAACACCAAGAAGAAATACTAAAAGATAGCTTTTATAACCCTTAGGCAGAGGAAATGATTGACTTTTTATGTCATACTTTATAGCAGCTTACATCAATGAATGATCATAATAATGAGGAAAATTACATTATTTGTGGGAATCATTCACAAAAGAAGTTGGATAGCATATCAAAGGAATCTTGTGTGGCTAAGAATTAGTTTTCTGAAGATATAGAATGTTATGATGATCATCAAACTAATCATGTTTTTTTTTACCCTATAGCTGATTACATGGAAAATATTTACTATTCAGATTTCCATTTATATTTTCATCTTGAAGATCAGTTACATCTCATGCTGCCTTAGTTATTTCAGTATCATGTTTATTTTTTCTTCAAAAGAGATTCAAGTGTTAGATCAGATTAATGACTGGCTTCATTGGAAGTTTCATGTTCCTTGAGCTACAAATGGAGGTTATAACCGATACGATAGGTAGGAATGTGTAGATAAGCTTGGGGTAGGTTGACTGAGCATTTTTTAGGTGTATTTTGAGTTCCTCTTGTAGAAATCATTAAGGCTTGAGGAGCAGATGGGGCATAATTTTAGAGTTTTATTCTAAAGGATGGATAGCAGCACTGGAGCTACCGGTTCTTAGTGTACCATTGGGGTACACTATCCATAGTGGAGCCACTGTTATCACCCGAAAATTTAAAAAAAACATCATTGTGTCAACTTTGCTTTTGGTCATGATTTCAAGGAGGTCTAAAAGTCATTTTAGTCTTGATAATGGGTAGGTGATAGGTTAAGAGTCTCATTTTCATATCCAAATAAAGTTAAATCAGCCTTGTTCCATGTGCTAGAAGTCTCACATGCTGTTTAGAATCCATATCTTTAACCATTTGAGAGATGTGCTGAAAAATAAGCATACACACGAATCCGTAGTTTTGTAGCGCACTACGAAAACAAGCTAATTTCGTAGCGCACTATGAGGCAAAAACCTGTTTTTCTATTTTTAGTAGTCAGCTTCCAATGGGGTTCCTAAGCAATTGTAAACTCATTTTTGAAAACTAAAAGAGGTTTTCCTTACAAACATTCTTATCTACAAAAACCTCCTCCATCTCTATAACAACGATCAAGGATCAAGAGATAGGAGCTTAGGTGGGCAGCCTTCTTTTCAAGAAAAACAGAGTTATTTTTATTGGTTGATGAAGTGGTTGTTGCTTTCCACTCCCCCATTTTGTCACCTTTCTCTCCAAATTCGAATATAAGTCATCAAACAAGTTACCCAAGCTCCTCTCTATCATTTACTTCTCAAACTTTGCATGTATCAGTTAGTTGTCACCCTTGAAAAGTTAACTTTGTCACAAATAGCTTGTTGTCCAAAAAGTCCTTTACAACTGACATATTTTTAAGAGGGTAGTTTGGGTTATAAAAGGAAATTTCCATCAAGATGAAAGGATAAAGAGAAGGCTATCATAGATGACCTCAGCTTCATACAAACTTTCATCTAGATAGGTTTCATGTATTTCTACCAGGAGCTGCAAGGGGATTTGTGTATTTCTTGGACTGTTGAGTTGTTGGTTTCAAAAGGAATTTTCAGGAAAATTATGGTGAGTTTCAAAAATCTGAAGGAGGTGTTTTCTAGGAAAATAACTAGGACCAAAAACCTATTTCAAATTTCTCCCAGATACTACCAATTTGGAGATTCAAAGTTTCCTTTGAGACCTATTTGCAGAATTCTGAATTTCCCTGTTTTATACATGATTTTATAATGCAGAGTTTGGACAACTGAAGCTGGTTTTCAAAAAAATGAAAGAGGTTTTTCTTGTAAACATTCTTATCTACAACAACCTCCTCCATTTTTGTAACATCTATCAGGGAGAAAAAGATATAGGCTCTGTCTCAACAACTATTTTCCAGATAAAAACAATGCAGAAAATGATAAATTTATAGTACAATTTTGGCATAAAAGAAAAGAACATCTATGAAGAAGAAAATCTCATCAGGGTAAGTTGTTTTGATTCTTGGTGATCATATCAGTATTTATGAAATTTTAAAAAAATTCCCAAACTACAGATTTTTGAAGGTCATGGTTAAAAAGAGCATACACAGTGGTTTCATGGTGTGCTACGAAACTGCTGAAGGTGACTTTTTAGCACTTTATGCATGCATTTCGAAGGTAAGGTCTAATAAAGTCCAAGTTTTGATGATTGTTGGTAGACATATGAGGATCATTGATAAATTTTTAGATGGTAGTGATGCAAAATGGTTCGAAGAAGTATTTCATAAATGATATTAAAGATGTGCTACAAAACAAACTATTTTAGCAGCATAATCATGTTTCATTCTCTTTTCCATCTATTCGAGAGCTCTTTTCTTGCTCAAGTGGACAAATGAAGTTTTTATGGATTATTAATGGATGCCACATGTACACCAGCAAAACTGCTTGAAGATAAGCATAAAGGATTAAGGTTCTTAAAAGGAGGAACCCTGTCTCCTAGTTTTGAAGACAGTTAGGTCATGACTCAGCAGGTTTTGCAAGAACACCTTAGACATCATCAAGCTCAGAGACATGGGTTGAAAGATGATTAAAGACTATATTGAAGTCATAGATAAGGTTGTTTAAAGTATGTTTTATGATTTTCACTCCTATTTGTATTATGACTCTTAAAGATAGTTAGCCGTCAAATTATAATTAAGTAGTTTGTTTTGTCAATGGAAAGGTGTCTAAGTTAGGAATTCAAATTCATCTAAAGGTGGATCATAGTATCCAAGGATATAAAACTCTATATAAATCTTGAGAATTGAATTCCTCAGGGGATTGGTAATTTTATTAGCAAAAGCAAAGTTGTGTTATTGTAAGAAACTATGGTTTTCATACATAATACAGATATCAGTTTGACTACTCAAGATTCACAAGGAGTTTATGTGTTTGATGTTCTTATGGCCTTGTTCAATTACTTATTTACAGTGGTATGAGCTTGTGATACTTAGAATTGATTGGAAAATGCTCTAACTTCCTTCACATGCTTGTAAACTATGTTGATTTACTGTGTTACTGTTTCACTTGTAAACCTGAACTCCAAGCGCCTTGACTTCCATGTTTTTTGATCATGATGTTTTGTTGAGGACTACCTTGACTCCATAGCCCAATGAATGTTTTCTAATCCTTGATTCAACCAAGTTATATATTTTTTTCGATTTTACTACTATATTTAGCCATCTAATCATTAATAAAAAATCTTAAACCTATTGAGAGAGCCCTCTCAGGTTGAGGAGGCTAAACCTCAGCCAAAAGATTGGTTTGATAGAGTTACTCAGAGTCTACTTGATTAGCAGCCTATTAGGGTCTGATTTTGTGATAACACAAACAAATGTCCTTCAAGTAAGCCAAGAAGGATAATAAAATATCACCAAAGTATTATGGTTCGTATAAAGGTGTTGCAAATGATTAGTACTATGGCATACACATTGGAGCTTCCAGCATATTCTCGAGTGCACCCAGTTTTCCATGTTTCATGCTTAAAGAAGGTTATACATGACAAGCTTATAGTTTAAACAATATTTCCAAGACTTGATAAGGAAGAAAAAATCATATTGGAACCTGAAGCAGTCACCAAAATAAGAACTCAGCAGCTACGAAATTGATCAATTTCTGAGTATCTCATCAAGTGGAAGAACTTACTTTTTGAATATTCCACATCGGAGGATGAGAATTTTATACAGAAGCATCCAGAACTACTTGAGAATTGAGGAAAACACTTTCTTGAAGGAGAGGGGAAGGTTAAGTCCCTATAATACTAGTGCGTTCCCTCATTGTTATTGTTAATGTAGCCTCCTTATTGTTATTGTTGTGCCCATATTTTCCTCATATTGTTATTAGTGTTATCCATAGAAGGCCACTATTGTTATTGTGCCTTTACAATATTATTGTTATGTCGACTCTGATTATATTGTGACCCCTTACACTGCTATATATAGAATCATTCCATAATTGTTTATTTATGTAATGTAAACAAGGCTTCCCCCTCGAAGAGGATAATTTTTAGGTCGTTGATATATCTATTTGTGAGTTGGTTGCATAACACTTTTCTTCTCTTAAATAACCTACACATACACATAGTGTACATCACAACATGTACATCTACACATGGTGTACAAAACCATGCAATAAATGTACCTACACCCAACACACTACACAATGCATACACTTACATAGAGCGTACAATACCAAAAAATACATACACCTACATAGAGTGTACAACATAACACATACATCTATACCCGATGTAGAACACATCACAATACATGTACCTACACCTGGTGTTGTCACTCACTGCTTTTTCAGCCACTAATAGCTTAAGAAGCCAAATAGTAGTGATGTTTGATGTCCAATTTTGAGCCATACAAGCTATCAGAACTAGATTGGACCCTCTCCAATGTCTAGTGCTCGAAAAGAGGTTTTCAATGGTATATAGAAGTCCAAACAAGGGTTCCTAGATCAAAAGTTAGCACATATTGAAGAATCCCTTTAGAAGGCTCAGAAAAACCAAAAATGGCTAGGTGTTAAAGAAAATCAAAATTAGGATTTGCGATAGTTCATCGCAATCACATTTCAGTATCAGCGGGGACCAGGAGGTAAAGAAAATTTGCGATTGCAGAAACTGCAGTCCATTGATTGCTCATACCATCTACCAGTGTCGGCGAGTCAGGCACCACGTTTATCGGCCAATCAGCAGGATGTAAGTCCTGGAGAATGCGCGCAGGGAGGAGATATTGTGATACAATATAATATCGTTGGCGGGTCGATAAATTCATTAACAAAAAAATCATGGAAAAACCAAGACCTGACCGACCTTTTTCTCCCTCCTCTAGGGGGCCACATGGTCGCTTCTGATTGGTCCTCAGAGCTGATGTGGTAGTTGACGTTAATGATGACTTGGCACATATGGATGATGACATGGAAAGGGGACATGTGTCACTCACTTTTGGCACTTTAATTGGTCTTATAGGGGTCTTTTTGAGTGCCACATGACACCACTCATAGGGTGACACGTGGCAATGATGATGTCAGAAATGACATCAGTAGGTTATCGGCGATTGATGATTGGTGGCATTGGGTCTCTGATTTATCGGTGATTGCAATGCTATGAGGAAGGGTCTTAGACGTGATATATTATAAATGATGACCAATAAAATTTTCAGGTCTAAGAAATCGGGCGATAAGGGATTTATTGCGATATAAAGAAAAAGGCCCACCACACATTTATTGAAAGGCTTAAGGACTTTAAGGAAAAGCCACCGGTCTCTGCCTGTGTTCCTATCGAGAAATACATAAAACGAGATGAAAAAAAGAGGGCCTAATACTCCATTAAAAGCGCTCGCCGATTCATTTGTTTGAATGATTTAACATACCGTATGTTTGCTTGTTCAAATGGTTAAAACTCCGTGATACGCCAATAACACTAGACAGAGCCTTTTAAAGATGGATGAGTCAGACACTGGGAATTTTACGAGGATTATGGGTCCATTTAGAGAAAGATGGTCTACAACATTCCTCTATTAGTTGCCGCCAAAGGAATTTCAATGGTAGAATTGACTTAAGTTAGTTGATGTATACATGAACCACCTCAAAACAGCTAAAAAGTGTCTATGATAGTAGGGATGTGGCTCCTTCCGAGTACTCCACTAAAGTAGCAATGGGACACCTCCTCCTTTCTCTCTAGATTCTCATTCTCTGTGAATTTATTTTTGTATTTCTTCAAGACAGGTATTTGACCCCATTGTAATCTTTCAGGGTGCACCTGTCACAGAGTCAATACAACTAGTCTAGTATGACAACTAGGGCTTGGGCTCAGATATTTTTTGTAAACTATAATGATAGTACCCCTCTCTTCTTATAAAAAGGGGGAAGAAATATTATGTAAGGGTTCAGGTTTTGGGATGGTTCTAGATTTTTTGACCCGCGGGGGCTGAATTGTGTGATGTCATTTTGGTTCAATTTGATGTATTCATTGGATTTCAATGATATCATTACTGAATGTATGGACTGGTTATTGGCTTCTCTAAGATAAATGATATTTTCCTAATTGATTCCAAACATGTTAACATGTACTAAGCTATCCATTTTCTAACCTATTTCCAATTTTGCATTTCTCCCTTAAAACAATATCAAGGGAGCTGTTATGTTTCTGGCTAATAAATGGATCTGTCCTAAATGCTAAATAGAAGAGAGTAGATGTGCAATACCACAAAATTATTTTTGTTATCTTTGTGCATACAGTACGTGTCATCCTTAAGATTTACTCATGTCTGTGAGTAGCTTATAATACCTGTGGTGGTTGAGACTTACCTCAACTATTAAATAGAGATTGATACCCATTACTATGGAAGCCTAAAGCTTTACATCATCTCCCCCTATTGTCGCCATTCCACCTTCTTAATATTTCATGTTTCTTCTAAAATATAGTTCCCGAGGAATCTATTTATTACATCTCTCTGCACCTGATTTCCTCCTTTTCCTCCCCCTCTCCTTCACCACTTCAACTTTAGTTCAAGCTGTCTCATTTCCATGTGTAGGCCACCAAAAGAAGAAACCATTTCTCTTTGAGATTAATGCATATACCCCCAATATATGGATTCATGAGTTGGCTTGAATCTCCCTCACTAAAGACATATTGAACCAAACCCTCTTACCACCATCTTCATTTCTTCACAATTGGAGTGCTGGAAACCCCTGTCATACCATCTTACAAGCACTCCTCTATTTAAGATGTCTTAGGCACTGGTCTACAATAAACCCAGAGGCTGCCTCTAGGAGGCTTTCTATCTCCCCTGTAGTAGTTGTGCTGCTGGTGTGATTTAAAGAGACAACATCTTTTTGGTATTGTTTTCGAGGAATAGATTAGAATATTTTTCCCTGGGTATGACAAAACATTTCATTTCCTTTGTTAGGTGAGCATAGGTAGTGTGGGTTGAAGATATCTCACCTTGGTTACTCCACTATCTAATATATGGTAAACAACCCGACAACTCCACTATCCATAACTCTATTTTAATCATCTCAGCCTTTTAAGCATCCTCATACTTACTCTGATGTTACGTTAGCCAAAAACTCTCCCTATTTTTGAAGCTGAAATCAATCATATAGGGAGGTTTTCAAGATGGCCCTTCCTACATCCTAGAAAACCAATTTGCACCACTAGATTTTTCTTCTATAGTTGGTTTTCCCAATCATGTCCCTCTAGATCATGAGTGAAACACATATTTTCCTAAATTCAATGAGAACTCAGAGAAAATACCTAACCAACACCTCAAATACTTTCATGAATGCATGGAGAAATGAGGTATTCATCTTGAAGACGTACAAATGAATTTATTTAAACTGTCTTTAGAAGGAGCTGCTAAGGTTTGGCTTAAAACACTATCTCATGGAACCATATCTTCCTTGACATGTTTCCATACAACATTCAATCAATATTATAAGGGATTTCATTCACAGAATGCTCTGCTTGAATATTGTTTCACACTTTGTAATGACAAAAACAATCCTGAGGTTGATGAATCTGCTGAAGATGTTCTTGGAGCTCCTCTCCAAGAAAGCCTATACTCTCATCAGGAAATAATAGCCTATGAGCAAGAAAGAGAAGAATGAAACACCACTGAGCTACAGATAAGCTCTTAGAGGGCTTATTCATTTGAGTCTAATTTTTCTCCTTCTTATGATAAATATGATTCTGATGGAGAGTCAAGTGAGGTAGAGCTACCATACTCTCAGTTATGGGAAGCTGAACAATTAGAAGAGGCTCTAGTTTATGATGCACATCTTTCACATGAAGAGAAGGATCAAGGACCTCCTGCTATCTATGATTCATATGATACAGAGGAGGAGGAAATGGTCATGGAGGTGCAGAAGGAGTTGTTTACTAACAAGTGGGGAGAAAGCTCCCAATAACATGTGTCTCAAGAAGAACCCAAAGTTAAAAGAAAACATAGAGTCTGTTGTTGTCTTATACAGCAAGATGCTTGCCAATAATTATTTATAGACCCTCCAATATATGACTCTTACACTTCAGATAGTGAAGACTCTGTTGCAAATTTCCAGGACAGTTGCCCCATTGAAAAAAGGGCAATAAATGAGTAGCCACCAGTTTTTCTTGGAAACACTCAAGTTGAGAAGCTGAAAGGTGTTTCTACCTGCCCTGACCAAGAGGATATTGGTGAGAAAGCCACATGTGAAATCAAAGTTGCTGCAGACATTCCTAGTCTACTCCATGACCCTGTGGCTGAGTACATGAACCTATTCTTCAGTCAACACCAAAGGTCATTTCAAGAGCATGTATCAGGTTCTTTGATTGCTAATTTTTCATGGTGCATACTGATTTTGATTTTTTGTTTTTAGCAGTATGAAGGCATGTGGTCCAATACTCTAATGTTAACCTGGTTCTATTGGAGAGTTGAACATACTTAGCTGAAATAAGCACTACGCATAATGTAGGATTGTACATAAATAAGCTCACCAGCTGAGCATTTACTTTTAGCTGTTAGAGTTTTTATTTTGTCTATGTAGATGGATAAAGAAAGGTCCCATGGAGATTTTATTGATTATAAAGTACATATATTACTGACTCCATGCCCAATGGTGAAGGATGCTAGTCTACAAGTTCTCAACACCTTGCTAAAAAGGCACTGATCCTAGTAGGAGCTAATGTTTTCACTCATTGCTTTTTCAGTCACCAGTGGCTTTAGAAGCCAAAGAGTATTGATGATTGATGCCAAAGTTTGAGCCACATAAGCTATTAGAACTAGATGGGACCCTCTCGAGTGTGTAGTTCTCAAAAAGACATTTCCAGTGGTATAGACAAGTCCAAAAAAGAGTTCTTGCATCAGAAGTTAGGACCTGTTGAAGAATACCTTTAGAAAGCTTAGAAAACCCAAAAATGGCCAAGTGTTGAAGGAAATCGCAATCGGGACTTGGGACAGTTCATCGAAATCACATATCGGTATCGGCAGGGACCAAGAAGCAATCGACATCGATGATTGTAGAAACTGTGATCTGCTAATCCCCGATATCATATATCAACATTGGCGGGGTAGGGAAATGCATTATTAGCCGATCGACGTGATTTAAGTACTGAATACTACGCAGTGGGATTGATTGCGATACAATGTAATATCGTGAGGGGGCTGAGAAATTCAGTTAAAAGAAAAGCATGGCAAAACCAAGCCCTGACCACCTTTTCTTGTCTCCTCCAAGGGGCCACATGGTAGCTTCTTATTGGTCCTTGGAGTTGATGTGGTGGCTCACATCAGCGATGGCTTGGCACATATGGATGATGATGTGGCAGGGGGAAACATGTCACTTGTTTTTGACATTTTTAGGGGCACTATAGGGCTACTTCTGAGTGCCACATGGCACCATTCATAGGGTGACATGTGGTAGTGATGACATCAGAAATGATCTCAGTAGGTTATCATTGATCCAGGATCGATGGTATTGGGTCTCGGATTTATCAGTGATTATGATGCGATGAGGAAGGGTCTTGTTGTACTATGTAACAATGCCCCCATTTATACAAGTAATAGTTAATATTTGACATATAAATGGGGACCCTTTTAAATTTTTATCCTTTGGAAATAAACGTTAACTCTACAAATTTGCCTCAAAGAACATTAAAAAAGGAACTCATGCCTAAAGCTCTTATTGCAAATCACATCTCGTATTTTTCCATGTAACAATTGTAAACATTCATCGAAAATCCTGAAATGTGATATGCGATGAGGTCCCCACTGTGATTTTCCAATCACCACACTTTAATAACATGCGATCACACTTCTCAAATCACAAATTGATAAAGCATGCCATTCTCTCACCCCTTAAGAATTTGCGAAATGAGATATTGTGATCCTCGCAATCGCATTTCGCATTAACTTCGAAAAACATTATATGGAAACATTTGAAAGTGGTGATGCACAAATAAAGCATGAAGCGTGGAGAAGTTATTGAGTTTTAATGTAATAACTAGTGGTTTGACAGAGTAATTAATTTTTAGTAGCTTGAGGAGAGGAATTGATGTTTTCAAGTTATGGGTAGTTAACATTGAAATCTCATGTAAAATCTTCCCACGATTCAAATTCATTTCAAAGAACTCTCATCCTTAATTTCCCTCCATTCTGTGCACTGATATATCTCTTTTGTTTCAAGCAAGATTCAAAAGATATGTCATTGCAAAATGTAATGCAAAAGTAGAAAAAGTAGAGCATTACAGAGTCTGAGGTGTCAGAAATGTTGCCTTTATACGTTGATACAGTTTGAAGTGTCGATGGAGGAGTGACGACATGGGAAGTCATACAAAATAGAGTTGAAGATGAGTGTCCTAAAATTACTATCATAAAGGTAATGACTGACTCAATAAAACCTTCGGGGTCTAATTCAAAGATGTTGCTTGTTCCTTCCTTCACAGAATAGGAGCAAGAGCGAAAATACTCCCATACATTAATATGATTAGATGGGTGGTGAAATATATTAGTATTGAAGACAGGAAATTCAGGAACTTGAAGATGGCGCTAATGGGGTCATTCAAAGATGAGGACCTAAAGCAAATGTATCATAAACGTGACACTCAAAACATATATGAACAATCATACCTGGCCAACTTTTCAAAGAAAAATGAAGAACCTTTCAAGATGATCCAGGGCTGGAGGGTCCTAGAGAACAAGTGCAAATATGATAAAACGGGTATGTATCCTATGACTTCTTTGGAAAACCCCTATAACTATGCAGCTTCTATGTCATGTAGCTTATATGGATTACCTAATAATACCAAGTTTCCCATAGAATGGATTCCATTAATTGATGCTTGTGTCAATTCCCACATAATGAATTGGGCCACTATCCTATCTAATAACCTAGCCACTGCCATCTTCGAGTATCACCAGAAGATATCCTCCTCCATAGAGAACCTTCCTCCATTTTATTTCAGTGCCTATATCATGGATTCCATTTTTTCTGTACTAAATTTCGAATCACGAGTTGGAAATGGACTTCGAATACCCCTACCCCATCCATCTCAGCCATAAATAGATTTGGGAATCCCATTATATACCCCAATGTTATAAAATATGCCACGATGTTATTTTACCATTGCATCAATTTATTTTTAATAATAAAGTCCCCAGGTTTTCTAAAGAAGCTGCTACAAACCTTCCCATAGTAGGCAAGTATTTTGTTAAAGAATGGTTTACATATACTAGAGTTTTTGGCAGTACATCAGACCCTCATGTACTCCCTTTGTATGTATCCGATAGGCTACTGGCAGAGAAATAGCTCACTATATTGTGGGTAAAGGCTTAACCAAGACCCTAAAAGATAACAAGAAGTGTTTACAACCATCCTTTCCCATTCATTGTGGTTCTTTTTCGTTGGCAAATTTCAACCATGCAACCAAGGAATCGCTAAGCCTAGAGAGACTTAGGCTCCACACTCTACCAAAGAGGAAAAACCCAGACAAGATAGCACACAATATTACTACTACAGAAAAAGATGTAGCCCTTCAACCATGAAGATAATAATTTTAAAGATATTTTACAATTGGCTGAATCATTTGAACAGGAATTCAATTGGATGAAGGCCAATTTGAGTCTTGAAGATTTTGAAAAGTTTCAGGAATTAATAAATCAAAGGCTCGAAATAATTCCATTGCATTTAGTAAGAGCTGATGACAAGCCCACTTCCATTGTAACTATCAACAACGAGGACCAAATTCTCGCATATAGTCTGAAGTGGACATAGGGAAAGCATAGGATATAGGGAAAGCCCACAACACCGAGAATACAATGGAATCCCACAGTAGGTGAGCCAAAAAGTAGGTCATAAGTGACCTAACCAAAGATACCGGTTTTGAAACCAAAAGCAGCAATTTGTTGGAAATAATACTGAGGGGGGGTGAATCAGTATTAGCATATCAATTACTTTTTCATTTTGATAATCGGATTCATATATGATACTTCAGTTAAGGGAACTTGCATGTATAGGCAACTGTGTTTAATGCAACTAACGTATATCCAACAAACTTATGATTCAGTTAATTCATCATATGTTGATCTTTAATCAGTTCATCAAAACTTCATTAACCATATAAATAGTAACTAGGTGCAATAAAAACAGAACAGATCATCACACATAAGAAACACACATGAACACCAAGATATAAGGTGGATACCCAATGCGGGACAAAAACCACCTGTTGTTGTATTCCTTTTAATATAAGAAAAACATGTTTACAATCTTGTACTATCACATATTCATACCAGTATGTAGGCACCCACCTGCAGAAGGCTACAACCTTCTCTCGTTCTCTAACTTCTACTGGAAGGGAGCTACAACTCCTTGGCTCTTGTATTAGCTGATATATTTGCTAGTATGTAGGCACCGGCCTACAGAAGGCTACAACCCCCTCTCATTTTCTAATTGCTATTGGAAGAGAGCTCCAAACCCCTGGCTCTTGTAGTGGTCGATATGTTTACTAGTACATAGGTGCCAACCTACTAAAGCCTCCAACCTCCACTCTTCCTCCAAGGACCACGTTTCATAAACTTTCAGACTGGATACTCCTGGAGCACACTTGCCAATATATGAAGGCCACGTTTCATCCAATTTTCATATTATACCCATCAACAACATTGAAGCTAAAAATCAATCACCACTACAACACAACCTTTGCACTCAATCATCGATCTTTGAATCACCCAACAATTGAATCACTGAAGCCCTGTCATCAAAATACAGTCACCAAAACATAGAGCAGAACCCAGAACTCTACAACAACCAATAGAACCAATTGCAAATTCAGATATCATATTTCATAATGTATATACTACTCTAATGGACCAAACCAATGTGTATACATGCTTTTACCGAAGTGAACCCACATACAGATTTGCAAATACTAACTCAAACACTTCACAGCTATTTTAGAATTCAATCATACCCAGATCATAACATTTACAAAATAAAACATGCGTTAGCGTTCAGATCTAGTCTATCCATGATCAAACCACATAATGATAAAACATTCCAAGCATTAAGATCTCGATCCATCATCCATCATCATCCACATAGGTGCATCCTTGGTTCAGATCAAGAAAAGCATCAAAAACCCATAACCTGCATACTGGATCTCCCACTTCATCAGATATTCAATACTGGCACACCTTGGCCTAATGATCTTCTCCTCCTTTTATAGTTTTAGCCATTTCTCAATACCATGGTCCAAAACCACTTAGGACCGATACCTTGGACCAATACCATGGATCAAAATCCCATGTACCAAATACCTCAGACTAAAACTTAGTTTTCCAAGATGTACACGCCTTTCCTTCTGTTAAAGTGCATGTGTATGTTATACACCCCTTTTGGTTTATTAACCCACTTGTATATGCTCCTTTCTCAAGGTGAACTTGCGTATACTCATTAAATCTTTTCTATTGACTTGCTACACTATGATCTGTCATCTGAGTGAGTTTTCATCAAGGACAACACCTGTATCATAATGTCAAAAATATGCCCCTTTGGACTTGATGGCAATAAAAACACCAAGTCACTCTCCCCCTTTCATATCAAGGGCAAAGGGTGGACCAAGATATTCTCTACCTTGATATA
The DNA here is from genome assembly GCA_000404065.3 of Pinus taeda. Taxonomy (NCBI): domain Eukaryota; kingdom Viridiplantae; phylum Streptophyta; class Pinopsida; order Pinales; family Pinaceae; genus Pinus; species Pinus taeda. The sequence continues at coordinate 39,800 of APFE030656768.1, forward strand.
CATTATGCTATGCATACTCCCCCTGAGTACATGCTGAAATATTTGACTGAGCTCCCCCTTTGTACATGCTAAGATGTACCAATCCGTCCATGCTCCCTCTGAGCAGATGTAGGGTCTAGAAAAATATTTTTCAAAAGAATAACATGACTCTATATATACATCACCAATGAAATTCCTATCACCAATGACTCATACATCCATCTCATAACCAAGTGGGGATATACCAAATGTTTATACAGGACTGAAATAGAAATTATTACATCATCCATACCATGCATAGTGGGGTTACAAATTAGGTCTTTGCATGACCTTTACATTAAATGATATACATGACTTTTATAACAAAGACCAACAATCTCAACAAGACAATGATAGTCATCAATAACTATCATACACCATATATGATCTGCACCATAAGAATCTGTCAACAGTGTCCAGACCTGTAACCTGCAATACCATTCTCTTGACTAACCAACAATAGTAATATGTATCATTTAGCTACATAAGCATCATCACCAAGGACTTCTAACCATAAGGCCAAATTATTCGTATTATATGCTCCCCCTGAACCTATTCCATTTGTTCATTGTCAGATGTGATCATGCACATATCAGAAAGAACTATCAAGGCATCATCATCAATTAGATATACATCATGTTAACTTGTGAGGATCAAAAGCTCTTCTAAATAACATCCTATGTGTACCAACACATTTCCACACATCATCAGCAGATTGTAACCATCCTCAAATAGAGCAGACACTTGACTGAACCATATCAGACAACTTTTCCTGAGTCTATCCCAATGCTTTTCCTAAATCTAGCATATACACGACTATGCAACTTTGGGCTCACATATATACGTGAATTGTCTTCATGAAACTTGTGTATGAGATTTAGAACAGTGAAGTTTCACACTTTCAGCTCCCTCTGAGTCTGTGATGTTTGTATACTTTGCTATGCCACATCTTTCTAACTGTACTTCCTTCTTCTTCCATATCTTCGACTGAGATCATGTTTTCTCCTTTTGGTATGGTGCCCAAAATCTTCTCCTGCATTCCTTTGCTATATGTCCAAGCTTGTTACATGCATAACATCTCATATGTTTCATATTCCTTCTATAGCAATCAATGGCTTTGTGACCAAACATATTGCAAGCAAAACAATATCCCTTAAAGTACCTGGAACATGATGATCTTTTTTGTGTGATGGTCTTGAACCATTCTACTTCTGCATCTGGTTGCAACATGTCCAAGATTATGACATACATAACACTCAATATTATTCATCTAAGAAAATAACCCAATATCACTTCCATAGTTTGGAATAAAAGATTTTCTTTGAGGGATTTGTTTCCTTGGTTGTTGATGGGGTTGACCTCTTATCTCCTTGTTGAGCATTTCAGGTTTTACATTACAGTTCCTTGCCTCACTCTATGAGCTAGATTCACCTTCAATGGATTCATAAAAAACCAATACCAGTTTTGATAGCAGTAGATCTTTGACTACTAAGGGTGTCATCCAGAATCTTCTGTCTTGAAATTGTAACAGTTTATCCCTTTCTTCTAATTTACCTTTCAAGATATTTACTTCAATCTAATGTTATTCTTCCTTTCCAAATGTTGCTTCTTCAAGATTTCTTCAGCCATACTTGCTTCTTCCACTTGTTTCCTTAATTTGAGAATCTCATTTTCTTGTTCTTTATTTGCTTGAGGCAGTTCTTCATTCTGCTTGTTTTTTAATGATATCACTTCATCCTCCAGCATTTGATATACTTTGAAGGCACACTCCAGCTAAACTTATCTGATGCTTCATTTGCTTGTTCATCTTGAGGTGATTTGGAATCTAAGTACTTGCTTCCATCTAACGGCCAATTCTCTCTCCTGCAGTCACTGTTCTTTTGAGTTGTGTTCTTCTTCTGAGGTGCTTTCTTCTTTAGGTTCTTTCCCATTGTTTCTACGGATCTCCTTCAAGCAATCAAGCTTCTACCAAAGGACTTTCTCTAATACCAATTGTTATAAATAATACTGAGAGGGGAGGGGTGAATCAGTATTAGCAAATCAATTACTTTTTCATTTCCATAATCAGATTCATATACGCTACTTTAGTTAAGGGAACTCGCATGTACAGGCAACTATGTTTAATGCAACTAGCATATATCCAGCAAAGTTATGATTTAGTTAATTCATCATATGTTGATCTTTAATCAGTGCATCAAAACTTCATTAACCATATAAATAGTAACCAGGTGCAGTAAAAATAGAACAAATAATCACACATAAGAAAAACACATGAACACCAAGATATAAGGTGGAAACCAAATTCGGGAGAAAAACCACCTATTGCCATCTTCCTTTTAATATAAGAAAAGCTTGTTTACAGTCATGTACTGGTGTACACTCATACTAGTATGTACGGACCCACCAACAGAAGGCTACAAAATTCTCTCTTTCTCCAGCTTCTACTAGAAGGGAGATACAACCCCCTGGCTCTTGTACTAGCCCATATATTTACTAGTACGTAGGCACCGGCCTACAAAAGGCTACAACCCTCTCTCATTTTCCAGATGCTACTGGAAGGGAGCTCCAACACCCTGACTCTTGTAGTGGCCAATATGTTTTCCAATACATAGGCACTGGCCTACTAAAGGCTCCAACCTTCACTCTTCCTCCAGGGATCACGTTTCATAAATTTTCAGACTAGATACTCCTGGAACACAATGCCAGTATATGAAGGCCACGTTTCATCCAATTTTCATACTAGACCTATACATTGAAGCTCAAAATCAATCACCACTATAACACAACCTTTGCACTCAATCATCGATCTCTAAATCACCCAACAACTGAAGCACTAAATCCCTGTCATCAAAAAACAGTAACCAGAACACAGAGCATAACCCAGAACTCTGCAACAACCACTAGAACCAACTGCAAATTCAGATATCATATTTCATCATGTATATGCTACTCTGAAGAACCGAACCAGTGTGTATATGTGATTTTACCAAATCGAACCCATGTACAAATCTGTAAATACTAACTCAAATACTTCATAGCTATTTCAGAATTCAGTCATACCAAGATCATAACATTTGCAAAATCAACCATGCGTCAGTGTTTAGATATAGTCTATCCATGATCAAACCACATAATGATAAAACATTCAAAGCCTTAAGATCCCGATCAATCATCCATCATCATCCACATAGGTGCAACCTTGGTTTAGATCAAGGAAAGCATCACAAACCCATAACCTGCATACTAGATCTCCCACTTCATCAGATATTCAATACTTGCAGACCTTGGCCAAATGATCTTCTCCTCCTTTTATAGTTTTAGGCTTTTCTCAATACCATGGTCCAAAACCACTTAGGACCAATACCTTGGACCAATACCATGGATCAAAATACGATGGACCATGGTATATGTGCATTTCCTTCTATGAAAGTGCGTGTGTACATTACATGCCCCTTTTGGTCATTTAACCCATGTGTATACGCTCCTTTGTCATGGTGAACCTGTGTATACTCATTAAAATTTTCTATTGACCTACTGCACTATGATCTGTCATTTGAGTGACTTGCTATCAAGCACAACACCTGTATCATAATGCCAACACTCTCCCCCTTTGGACTTGATGGCAACAACAACACCAAGTCACTCTCCCCCTTTGATATCAAGGGCAAAGGGTGGACCAAGATATTCTCTCCCTTGATATACATTATGTTTTCTATACTCCCCCTGAGTACATGCTAAAATCTCTAATTGAGCACCCCTTTGTACATGCTAAGATGTACCAATTCGTCCATGCTCCCCCTCAGCACATGCAAAGTCTGCAAGAATAATTTTCAAAAGAATAACATGACTATATGCATAAATCACCAATGACTCATACATCCATCTCCCAACTAGTTGGGGATATACCAAATTGGACACATCCACCCAACCAAGTGGGAATATACCAAATGTTTATACATGACTAAAATAGAAATTATTACATCATCCATGCCATGCATAGTGGGTTTACAAATTAGGTCTTTGCATGACCTTTACATCAAATGATATACATGAGTTTTATAACAAATAACAACAATCTAAACAAGACCATGATAGTAATCAGCAACTATCATACACCATATATGATCTGCATCATAAGTATCTATCAACAGCATCTAGACTTGTAACCTGCAATACCATTCTCTTGACCAACAAACAATAGTAAGATGTATCATTTAGCTAGATAAGCATCATCACCAAGGAATTCTAATCATAATGCCAACAATGCATTATTTGAATCATATGCTCCCCCTGAACCTATTCCATCTATTCACTATCATATTTGATCATGCACATATCAGGAAGAAGTATCAAGGCATCATCATCAATCAAATATACTTCAAGTTAACTTGTGAGGATCAAAAGCTCTTCTAAATAACATCTCATGGGTACCAACACATTTCCACACATCATCAGCAGACTGTAACCATCTTCAAACAAAGTAGACACTTGACTAAACCATATTAAACCACTTTTCCTGAGTTTGTCCCATTGCTTTTCCTCAAACTAACATATACGCGATTGTGCAACTTCAGACTCACATATATATGTGACTTATCTTCATGAAACTTGCAGATGAGATTTATTACACTGAAGTTTCACACTCTCAACTCCCTCTGAGTCTCTCATGTCAGTATACTCTACTATGCCACATATTTCTGACTGTAATTCCTTCTTCTTCCATATCTTCGACTGAGATGATGTTTTTCCCTTTTGGTATGGTGCCCAAAATCTTCTTCTGCATTCCTTTGCTATATGTCCAAGCTTGCTACATGCATAACATCTCATATGTTGCATAGTCTTTCTATAGTAGTCAATGGATTTGTGACCAAGCATATTGAAAGCAAAATAATATCCCTTAAAGTACCTGGAATGTGATGATATTTTTGAGTGACGGTCTTGAACCATTCTACTTCTGCATCTAGCTGTAACATGTCAAATATTATGACATACATAACACTCAATATATTCATTTGACAAAATAAGCGACTATCACTTCCATAGTTTGCAATGAAAGATTTTCTTTGAGGGATTTCCTTCCTTGGTTGTTGATGGGGTTCACCTCTTATCTGCTTGTTGAGAATTTTAGGTTTTACATTAGAGCTCCTTGCCTCACCCTGTGAGCTAGATTCACCTTAAACAGATTCATAAAAACCAATACCAGTTTTGATAACAGGAGATCTTCGACTACTAAGAATATCATTCAGAATCTTAGTAATGTCTCGAAATCGTAACAGTTTATCATTTTCTCCTAATTTACCTTTTAAGGTATTTACATCAATCTAATGTTGTTCTTCCTTTTCCAGATGTTGCTTCTTCAAGTTTTCTTCAGCCATTCTTGCTTCTTCCACTTCTTGCCTTAATTTGAGAATCTCATTTTCTTGTTCTTTATCTACTTGAGGTAGTTATTCATTATGATTGTTTTTTAATGATATCACTTCATCCTGCAACATTTGATGTACTCTGAAGGTACACTCCAGCTGAGATTTTAACTTGATAACTTCTTCTTCAAGGGCACACTCCCTTTTGTTAAATAGATCTTATTGATCTATGATTTTATCTGATGCTTCATGTTTGGTCAATTTAGTGATGTCTAAATTGCAACTTTTAAATGTCAACCCGGGGCTCGTAAGCTGATGAAGTGAGGTGTATTGTATGTACTTAGGCAACTCTTTCTTAAGCTTCTGTCGTTTTTAACTTTTTAAGTTTGTTTTCAAGTATATATCTCCTACTGTGATGTGATGGAAATGAAATAAAGCAAGTGAAGTGTGTGAGATTGTGATGAGCTTTAAATGATTTCTTATAACTTAAAAGTATTCTACAAGAAAGCTTGAAAAACAACTGAAATGAAATCAACTCTTAAAGGAAAATAAAAGGCATCAAATAAAAATACTGAATGACATTGCCCAGTATTCTGCTGCTGCAAGAAAATGAAGATGAAAAATCATGTCAATCTAGCTAA
>APFE030656769.1:2529-43417 GCA_000404065.3 Pinus taeda
ACAGCTACAATTCTTGGCCAATGTACTACCAAGTTATTGTTATTTGTGGTCCTAGCCATCTGTGTAACCAAACCCTAATCCAAGAATCAAGTTGCATAACAATTTAAAACATTTATTCTTCCTAATTATTCCCCTATTGAATTAATGTTATATATTATAGGTCATGTAGGGGAGTGAATTTGGAAACATCCCCTATCACCAAAGAGTATTTATCTTGGGAAGAAGCTTTGATCCAAAGACCATTAGAGGATAAATATATGATTTGAAGTTGTTCTAAAACTATTGTTAAATCTCATGAATAATATCAAAAGAAAAACCATAAAATTTCCCTTAACCATTCTTTCAAATATGAAAAGAAGACATTGGAGCCTAAAATCAAGAAGTCTCTCTTTCCTCTTACCACATCCATTGGGGCTACAAGAGAGCAATCACCAAGTTATGGAAGAATTTCATAACATAAAAAATGAGTACATGCCAACAGTTTTTACAGTGAATTGGAGAACCATGAACACATAGACTATATTGAAGCCTCGTTCCAAATGATCATCACCATGCAACCTTCCTCTATCATTCTGTAACCCTTGATACCATATCAATTAAAGCAGTTAGTTTCTCATACTTAACTATGTGTTAAAGCTTACTTTTTTAATCTTAGTGTGAGCATAGTTAGCATTATGTTATGCACATGGTTACACTAGAAGTGCTCCTACACTTCAAGGAGATATTCCTCTCTATAATTTAGGGTAGAGTAATATAGAAGTAATAAATAAAGTTCCATATGAAAATAAAACAATTACAACAACACCCTTGAAACTACAATTCCTTAAGGCACAACTATTGGAACTTATTTTAAGCACTCATGTGGTAAGTCTTGTCAGATGTGATTCACTTCTAATTCCTCATTATTTTTTAAAGTGGCTACTATTGATTAGTTGGTTCCTCTTCATTATTTTTGGTCATCCATTGAGTGAGTTGGGGGGATTTGTCATTTTTATGCTTAATACTTTCCTTTCAAAATTCTAAAACCCTAACCCTAGCCTAGCCATTTGAACAAGTTGTTATCCAAGAAATACTTTTATGTTTATCGTTGAAAGCATTGTCCAGAAACCTCTTATGATGTACTGCTCCTATAAAACCTCAATGAGCTTTCACAAAAACACTAGTATGGTTAACTAGAGGGATCTTTCAGTCCATTAATAATTCATAATGATAAATAAGACAAATAATAATTCTAAAACTAATTAAAATGGAATAACTATATAATGATTAAATTATTTAAACAAAAAACTTAAATGACAATAATAATAATTAAATTATTAATGAGCAAACAAAGAGTCAGCCATTTGTCTTCACATCCTGCCATTTTCATATTTATACCTACCAATTTACTTCTTTTCTCCTCACAAATTTGTCCTGATGATGAGTCTAGGTGCAGACTCCAAACGTCGACCACAAAACATGAACACTGTGGAAAATCCGAACTCCATTCAGAAATCACACCACAGTAATCTGCAATCTAAAATAAATTATGTAGGATGTTTTATTATACATTAAATAGCTCATACTTAAGATTATTATCGATGACATCAACCTTGGGCGAAATATAAATAATTAATTATATGTCTTCCAAATTTAAAATACTCTCATACCACCTACCTTCCTTACACTCTAAAACCTACCAATGAGCAATATACATTATTTCAAAATATTTCAAGTGATATATAAATAAAAAGGGAAGTATCTTGAAGTAAAAGCAAACTCGCTGGGATATTTAACAAGCCTATTGGTAGTGGGGTTTTGCTTGTATGTTAACAAGGAAAACATGTTGAGGTATTGAAAAGAAATACTAGAAACAATGCTATGTTGGGTAAGGGAGATGGAAAATACGCATTAGCACATTTAAAACTTAAAATCCTTGGGTCACATTCTGAAGAAATTATCACTAAAATTGAAGCTAGGAAATCAACTTCATAGCTCTTGGAGAATGGCTTTAAGATCCTTTAGATATTAGGCTTTGCAGTCTTATCTTTCATAAATAAGTAGGTTTTTATGGAAGTATGACCCTTATTGCAGGTGATTCACTTTGCTTTAACATGGAGAGCTTCAATTATGCACTTGGATGATAGCAATATTTATAGAGACAAATACTCTATCCTAGGGATGTATCATCTTTCCCTACCTTATGTCCTTTTTCTTTGATATCATAACATTAAAGTCACTTTTATGTATATTGAGGTACATAGGATAATGAACAACTGATTGAGAATTATTCGTGAGTTTTTTTTAGAGAACAATGAGCATTGATCAAAGTTTCAATAATCTTGCTTGTATTACGTAGGTTGGTTACAGGACTATAGTAGTAGATGTAGGATACTCTTCCTAAAAAATTTAAGTTTGTCCTAGCAGAGACTTGTTCTAAAAAAGATAGCATTTATTTATGTTGATGATAAGCCTCTGATAACAAGAAACAAACATTGGTTATAGGAAGACCTTTAAGTACTCATAATCAGGAAGCTCACTCAAGACAATCAGAGGTATGAATTGTTGCTCCCTAGTTCATTGATGCAAAGGAAATTGGTATTTTAAATGTGACATATACCTACATTCTCTTATTAACCTAGTAATTTAGATCTATATCCAACCCAAGTTTTATACCCTTGATGTAATTCAAATAACAATGGTATAAAAGAATTAATGTCACGTAAATTACTATGATGCATTTACAACGAGCTAGGGAAATACTTGACTAGTCGCAATGCCTCTATTCACTAATGAGATTGTAATGACATATTTTCGTATCATGATTGAGGGTGTTAGATTTTCCTAAATCTATGATCATTGTAATAATATTTCCTCGCCTTTGTAATCATTATTTTTACATTATTGGGTTATCATTTGGGCAATATCGTATACCATGATTTTTTTTAAATTCCTATTATGGTACACTTAACTTTGTAATTACACCCCTTTCATTCTCTATGATCATTACATATCGCTCATATATGCCAACTCTATTGATTTCATTGGTTAGTTCACACTACTTTAGATAACTGAGGTAATCATGTTATTTGTTGGAAGGAATAGAGAATGAATGTGTTTCGTCCATCATATTCGCAACTATTTTATTTCTTATGCCATTAAAATAACTTGTTGGCTTTGACCTACATTTACCTTTGATCGCCTCCATTCACCTCTAATTTTGCATTGTGTTTTTAGTATTTAAGTCATGGAGAAGTTATGATATGACCACCATGAGCCATCATCGTTGGAGGAGTTAAAATGGTTTCCTAAGTATAATTCTTGAACGAAAGGGTTGATTGCAGAGAGATGGTTTGATTTCTTTGCCAATTTTTAGGGATCATATGACAAATTTTCTCTGCAATTTTCATAGGGCTTTGATGGAAAAGTAGCTCATGTCATGGATTTAGTTATGAATATAAACGAAAATAGAATTTCCCGAGCAAGTGGTTTACCTCTGGAGGGAATCAAATGGTTTAAAGACAAGAGTATTGATTTAGTTATGAATATAAACGAAAATAGAATTTCCCGAGCAAGTGGTTTACCTTTGGAGGGAATCAAATGGTTTAAAAACAAGAGTATTGAAAAACAACTAAGTATACAGTTTTTTAAAGAAGGACACATAGAAGTTTACTAGGAAAAGCGAGTACCATGATCCTGAATCGAAGACGAATGGTGCCACCTCCAGTTCAACCTTCAAAAATATTTAACTTGTGAGAGTAAGTACATGGTGATATTTTTGTATCATATTGGGATGTTATTTCATTTTACTAAAGAACGGAGGATTAATATCCCCTATTTTTTGTTAAGTATCTTCCAAAATATGTCCCATGGTGTTCATAGGACCATTAAAAATCCTTATGCTAGCCTTCATCATTATGGGATTATTAAATTGTTGAACATGGGTGAATTTGGGATTAGGAATGATAGTTAGGATAATTGTTTATACTGGAATGGGTTTATAATAGTCTTTCAAAAACCAAACACCCAACCTCACCCAAGCACAAGAGGCAAAAAATATTATAAAGGGTAATCAATTGGATGTTATCTTCTTCTCATACCCTAAAAATTTGAGGAGAAGAAAAGATAAAACCCTTGTAGCCTCACCATTGGAGACTCAAACCCGTCATTGGCTGGAAGATTACATGAAGTATGACGAAATATAGTTGCCCCATTATAAAGCCTTGGAGCATAAAATAAATGATTTGGATAGGCACCTTGAATATAAGGAAAAGTAGGCTTCATAGGTTTAAAGATTTTACTCCAAATTTCATGTCTCAAATTAAAAATCCTATAGTTTAAACAAATCAATTTAAAAACCCTATAGAAGAAAGAAATCAATTCAAAACTCCTATGGAAGAGGCAACTACAATTTTTTTTTTCATTTGAACCTCCTATAGCAGAAATGAATTACGCCTACTCCATTAATAGACAAGAGCTAATAGATCTAATTGATGATTTTGTATTAAGGAATAAGAGAAGGGAAATAAAAAAGGTGAAGAACGAAATACAAGTACAGATTGTCCTTAACACGTACATAAAAGAGGAAAATGAAAGGATGAAAGCATATAGTGCTAAAATGCAACGTAAAAAACACAAGCTGATTTTTAAGAACAAGAAGTTTCAAAAGATGGTTAATAATTGGATCAAATGGGCTAAACAATGGGTTGTTCAGTATAGGATATTAAAGAAGAGAATCAAATAAGCAAGGATCAGGGGAGAAAGGAACTTAAATATTCTTGTAATTGCAGCAAGGTTCTAGCAAAGAACTCCAACCCTATAGTTTTTGTAAATTTTGGTTCCTGTTCAAAAAAATATCTTTCATGGGGAAATGTAAGATGATCGACATACGGGGATTTTCAACCTTAGTTTTGATGCATTTTTACACACCTTTTTTCCCTAAATTACTCATGTTCTCACTTAGTTTGTATGATTATTTCCATCACCTTGTACATTTTTTTGGCTATTATCTTAAACATGGAGACCGAAAGTTAATTTACTTATTATTGGACATGTTGTACCTTGAAGAAAACCTCTGGATGAGGAGAGGTAAGTGCCCAAGGCATTTGTTTAGGACTGTCAAAAGATAAGTTTGTTGTCCCATTGTTCAAACCCCAAAGATTATAATTAAAGATACAATGCCTCTTGATCCTCTATGGAAAGAAACAATTATTTAAAGTGGCCTTTTGATGTTGAGTACAAATATAATGAAAGAACAGTTAGAAAATAGTGGAAAGTCTCCAACACACGCTGCTTAATGTAGAATCTTTGTTTCAAACTTAGAAGAAATATGTTATTACCAAGGGATGATATATAGAAAAGAGGAGCACATAATTAAATAACTTTTAACTTTAACTCACAAGAATCTGATTTTGCATAACTATAAAATTGAAGGCCAACAACTTCATTACTCTCTTCTATGACGGAAAACATAAAATGAAAATAACATGAAACACATTTTGTACTCCACAAGTATTTGGAATCACTTCAAGTCTTTATTCAAATACACAAGAAGATTGAGAATTATAAGTAGTTTCTGCTTCTGAGGTCCAAAACTCAGAACCCTCATTTTTCTTTTTGAATTAGCTTTATACAAAATTTCAAAAGGGACAGTTAAGAAAATGTCAACTACCAAAACTGCTAACTTCCTAAGCTAGTTTAGAGTTAATAGTTCTTTAGAACTTTACATCTTGGAAAGAAAAAACATAAATACAACATTCAAAAATATATGACAAAACATTTGTATGACAGGTGGCACTACTTCATTTGGTAATCTAAGACTGAGGTGCAGATGAAGGTCTTGCTTCTACATTTGTTGTTGTTGGTTACATTCATTACCTGCATTTTTTCCAAATGGTTGTATTTGAACTAGGACTCTTAATAAACCTTATGTGTTCAATCTTGAAGTTAGTGATTTTTTTATATGTAGGTTTGTCAAAAACAAATGCTCTCATCAACCATAAAAGTTGAAAATCCCTTTGGAAATAATTGATAATGGTTTATCCCTTCAACACTTTTGTTCTTTCATGAGTTGAGCCAATTTTGATTTTTTCCTCTACCATCAAAGTCTCATAAGTCTCCTAGGGTAATAGATTTCCATTTTGGTCCCATCATGAAGGAAAACCTACTCTAGTTCTCTTATCAAAATTAGTATTAAATTTCATTACAACTTCTTTAACTTTTGTTAATTTTTCTTCTATTGTCTTCGTGTAAAGGTTCTTTACAATCATCTTATTAATTTCTAAAACATACTCAGTTCTATCTTCAACTCCCAATGTTCTTAATTGTTGTGAAAATATTGAATTAACTAAATCAATCATTTTCTTCGTGAATTGAGCTCTTTGTTTTAATTTCTTCTTATTTACAATAATCAGATTTTCCAAGTGTCTAATGATGATTTTCTCCTCCTCTAGTATAGACAATGACTCCTAGATGTTCCTCATAGTATGGAGGATGTCATTGAATAAATTTATCTAGCTTGAATAAGGGACACATTCTCCTTCACCTTCTCCTTTAACTCTTTAATTTCTTAAGAAGAAACTTCAAAATCATTCCTGCACTTGTCATCATTTTCCTTATACCTTGAAAATTCTCATTCAATAGATTTTATAACTTTCAAGGAACTCTATAATCTCTCTAAATTTTATTCATCAGGAAAACTAGTGTCCACTCAGAGCTTCTAGTCCCACTAAGATGGGTAGCTATCTTAGAAACAAGCAATTTAAAGTCACTTGTTTTTTCCTTTATGAGAGATAGATGAGAGAGAAGCATAGAGTACCAACCTCATTCTTTCTCTTGGCTCCTTGCCTGTTTCCTCTCTCCCTTGATAGAGATTTCACCACTCCTTTCTCACTTGTCGTGCTTCAAAGAACGCCTATAGAGTCAAAGCAGAAAAATGCCATGAAAGCATAGAGATCTATAACCATAAACAATATAGGATCAGATGTATATTAACCATACAAATGCATACACAAATACAAGATTCAGAGATATACAAGAATATGGGGGAAAACTCAAATAGCTTTATTGATAGAAGTAGTAGAAGAGAGGATTACAACCAAGTTGTCTAATCCAGTGCCATCCTCCCAGCATGAAAGCCCTCTTCACCTCACGAAAAGCTTAGATCACCCAACAATACAATGTTTCACAGAGAAACCAACAACGCTTCCTTGCAAAATACAAAATTCCAGCCTCTGGATCTCTAGGATGAGGGATCCATATATAGATATTTGCAGGTGGATGAGTTAGCTTCTGGGATTTTCATTAGTGTCATTTCTCTAATAGTTCTTGGTTCCACTTGGAGATTTCATGATCTCTTACTCATCCCTAGGTGAATTTAGAGAGGCAAGTGTCAAATGGGCAGTTTCTAGAAGATTCTATGGGTTTCCACCTAGCCAACTACCTCTTCTATTTGTTTTCTATCACTCATCGCACCCTGCAAAAGGGTTTTTCAATATGCATTGCACCTTTTGCATGTAGCAGGTGAGATGCATCGCACCCTTAGCATTGAGAAGTCTATATGGTCCAGTTTTGACCAGTTCTGAGTAGTTTTTTAGGGAGAACTTTTGGGAGATGATGTAATCAACTGACCTTGTTCCTTTAGGGTATGAAACAACAATTTTAGGGGCTTAGAAGCCCTTGGTCTATGGACATATGAGATTGGAGTTGCAGTGCCCAAATATGTCTATAACAGTTGCCCACTAAAGCATGAGGTCGTAAATCTTTTGATGTCGGGTGAAATGCTTTATCATCAGGATTTGAGGTTTTTCGAACTCGAAGGTGACCTATAATAAGATACAATGCAATACATTAACTTCATAATATTTTATAAATTCATTTTCATGTACATATGATAGACAACCGTCTATGTGACAGACTGAGGATTCTGGTAGAGACATCATCCTTTGGCTTGGATGATTATCTATGCAGCTATGATGTACACTTGATGTGTTTATTTTCTTGAATATATCGCAACCCAGATGGATGAAACTAGATCTGGGTTCTTCAAAATCGTTCAATCTCCACTTGATGTACAAGTCGATCCATGTGAAAAGATGTTCTGATGTCGAACATGGAAAGGCATTGCTTGATTACCAGCCAATGATGTAAGTTGTTAACATGCATGAGAGGAATCACCGATAATGATAATGACCCTCAAGGTACTGCAGTACAATTCACATGGTGCGAATACATGAGTTGATGTCGATCCCCACGCAAAATCTTTTGGTCAAAGGCCGTTGATGTAAACTTATTGCCGGAAGTGAGAAACTTGACATTGAGGCATGCAAGCTTCAAAGTACTCAAAGGGTTGTTCCTAAGTCAACTTCTTGGATAATCTGCTGATGTCAACAAGAAGTGACACATCATAGGAGGGCCTTAATGAATCCCACATCTACGACACGAAACGGAAAAAATGATTTTCTGGAGGTGAAAATGATATGATGATACAAGGTTCACGGTGGCAATCATGAAAGAATGAAGCATGAAGGTATTGCAGCAGATGAGATGTTAACTAGGTTGGTGAATTCTCTGAGTGACTTCTCTTGAGCATATAGGTGACACTGAAATGGATTGGTAGCATAAACCCCAACAATGGATTGTACGGAAGACCAATGGTGATGTGACCGGTGAATAGAATAACCCAACCCGACTGAATCATGGTGATGGAGTGAAAGTGTCATGTTCAAGAGCGACTTGCTACCAATGAAGTTCTTCAAGTTTTCCTCCCATTTTTTCCCTAGTCATTTCTCACTAGTACCTCTTTATTTTTATTAAGCTTGAGAAGGATAACATATGCTTATTCTATAATTTTCGCTTCAGGCAAACCTGTCACTATGTTATAGCGAGCCTAGTGACAGTGAAACTCATTCTTGTCTACATGGACAAGTTTGTCACTATTGCTTTAATGAGTTTAATGACAAAGATAACTCAATCCTTTTCAATTTTAGAGAGTCTAAAAAGAGACAGAAAAGAAACTCTAGTAGTCATTTTTCGTAATGTAATCCCTTAAGTCTGAAAAAGTATAAAATAATACGAAAGGAATGACTTTTCGATACTTTTAATGAGCCGAACAAGACAAGCACTCGAACGTTTTGTGTAATGATCCCTCAGGTCCAAAAATATTAAAATCTAGAGGAGGGATGGCACTTCTGATCGCTTTAATGAGCTGGAGAGGCCAATTGTTCGGAAATATTTTCATATTTTATGAGTAAAATGAAAAGAGCTTAAAGGAGACTCATTTTTTGAGGAACGAGTGATGTTTTTGGATAACAACTAGTTCCAGGTAAGGTTTGGAACTTTTTCAATCATGGAAGTGTAAAGAAGATGGCTAACAGAATCACTCATCGCACCTGTTCCTCAAAAGGGTAAACAATCAAGTGGAGGCGGATGATTGGCTAAAAAGTGGAGGTGATGGTAAGAACACGACCAAGGCTCAAAAGTTGATAGTAATGTGATCACAAAGGTTATTTACCAAAAGTGGCTTCATTTTTTAATGAGCTTAAACTCTGGGGGAACATATGCTCATTACTAGGTTTATATTTTAATGAGCTTGAACTTCACATAAACTTGCTTGTGATAATAGTCAAAGATGTTCGATTCACCATTAACACTATGTTCTCTTGACGGTCATACTAACTGTTCAATTGGTCCATCAAACTGATTAGAAATGTACATACATGCTTGAAAATGAGCAAAAAACTAATACCTTACTTGAATTACGTGAGCAATAACATAAAAGTAGTTTTTACCTCTCATTTTACCATTTCTTTCAAATTTGGGATTGTTGGAGCTCTGGAGGTGTTTTTCCCCCTCAATTTTCATTAGCTGATTCTTGGAGATTTTGTGGATGATTTTTGGCACTATCTGGACTAGGTAGGAGCTAAACCTAAGCTCTTCAATTGCATTCTTTCCTTTTGTGATTATGAGCATGTTTTCCTGCCTTTCTAAGCCTCTAGGGTTTGAACACTTCATTCTCCCCCCATCGCACCTAGTACACATCGAAAGGTACGATACATACTGAGTTGGACATTGGCCAGTCAATATGCATCCCACCTAGTACACAACTAGGGTGTGATGGGCGCAAGGAGGAAAGTTTATGCCCTGATTTTTGATGGAATTTTGTCCTGTTTTTGCCCAAATCAGGATTCTAATTCTTCTCTTGTTTTTTTTCAAAGATTCATCAAAGCAAGATGGTCATTACATGGTGTGAACATGAGCATGAATAGGAGGATATGAGTGCCTTACATGACCCGAGTATGGTAACTGCATTGCAGAACTATGGCTTGCTCAAGTTCTTCTGCATATCTAGCATGAGGCAACAAATCAACTTGTTGCAATATCTTCCCGATGCCTGGGATCCTACCAATCAAGTGTTCCATATTAGAGGTAAATCTATCCCTTTGACTATTAAGGATGTCTACTTTTTGACGAGTTTGTCAAGGCGTGGTACCCATCTCTCACTATCAGGTTCTACCCATGGGGGTGAATCCGTGAGGGATTACATTCGTCGATATTGTAGAGATAGATCTCAGCCAAGCAGGGATGGTAAGATCAGTATCAGAGATGTTACTGACCAGTCCTTGAGGATTATCTTATTCACCTTTGCTAGATTGGCTAGCAGCGTGGCTCTTCACTTGGCCAACAGGTCCTATATGCAATATTCCTTATAATGCCTTGAACCAAAGGTATTCAACTGGTGTGATGCAGTACTTCTGGTGATAAAAGAACAACTTACCAAGGTGAAGAATGGAAGATCCAAGAACTTTGGTTATGGTTCTATTCTGACCATGTTTGCCTTAGAGAATATCTCACTGATGCAGCCACAATACATTTCACTCAGAGTACCAGCTGACAGAACCACAAATGCACAGATGGGTCGATCTTATGGCCAGACATGCTGGTCAGTCATAGATTTAATTCTCTGATGCCTTCCTCAAGTGGTTCAACCATCAACAGATGGTTTATGCCGAGTATCCATATGCCGCAATGGATTTCCAAGGTGGCCTAGATTTGGTCCTGCCAGCTGGCGAGCAGTGGGGTGTCATAGGTAAAAATCTCTTACTATGTTTTTGTTTATTGCTTTTATAATGTTCCTTTGATTTTTAAACATTATCAATAATAACCAAAACTCATGTATTCGTGTAGATATTGGACCAGTGTGACCAATAGCGTGCCCGAGGGTAGCAGCTGTAGTTCGAGGAGGAGAGGCTGTAGGGAGAGCTATCCTTCGCGATCTGGATGTAGCTAAGACCCTTACAATATTGCAGGATTAGATCGAGGGCCTCACCCTTGGTATTCTGAATGTGAGGACCGATGATCTACCTCTGAGATTAAAACTCCATACTACTGGCGTGCCGAGTCAATGGACTAGGCTCTTACGTATGATCGC
The DNA here is from genome assembly GCA_000404065.3 of Pinus taeda. Taxonomy (NCBI): domain Eukaryota; kingdom Viridiplantae; phylum Streptophyta; class Pinopsida; order Pinales; family Pinaceae; genus Pinus; species Pinus taeda. The sequence goes on from APFE030656769.1 coordinate 13,937, forward strand.
ACAAGCGGTGACTTGTTATCACCAGCACCATTAGTCTAGGGTGTTTTCTTGCATTTTTGAGTTTTTGGGTCATGTGACCGATTTTGTCCTGGACATAGAACATTTTGTAAAAACTATAAATAGTTATATATATTTTTTATTTTTGGAGCTTTATTTTGGTTAAATTATTTGATCTTGATGCAAATGTTGATGAAATTCTTTTCTTTTATAAATGTTGCAAATGTCTATCTAACACATAATTTGCTAATGAATCGGTTAATGTGTTTAAGATTCTGGGAATTTGTTGATATTGAATGGAATCAAACTCCTTTTCCAAAATCCTAACCCTTAGGAACATACGATAGATAGCTGGATTCCGAATGGAATAGATGCGAGTAAGTTGTAGGATGACGAGTTGTGAGCCTAGCCTAACGACAATTTGGCATGTGCCATGTGCGATGGCATCGGAGAGGAGCTCTATAAATGTAATATATTCAATGATGTTGTTCATTGACTAACCAATACATACCCCTCTGAAACTCACTAACTCGCCGATTGGATCAAAGATGGTCGAGGCTACAGAAGATAGGTTTTGCGTACTACGACTAGCTCCCTTAGTGTATCCAACAAATGATTCCAATAGGTTTGACATCTACAACAAATACAAAAGTGGATTTCCTAACCAAAATGATCACTCCTTGCAAAAAAAAAAATGTAACAAAAGAATATGAAGAGATTACTATGCTTAGTCAGGCATAGTAATTCTTAAGATACAACCAGTTTCAGGGTTGTGACAATGGGATCCCATTGTAAACTACTAGCTCGTAGGATTATTTTGCTAAGACTCACTTAACAATGTAGGGATGCATCCATAATGATTATAACTTACCTACTCCTAATTTATTGGATTCCTGATCATAAAGTAAGACCAGGTCACCTTCTGAGAAGACACGGGGTTTGACATCCTTGTCAAACTACACATTAACTCGTTTCTTATGATTTTCGTTAGCCAAGGTGACATCACGATGGGTTTCATCTAATTGGATTAGTTCCAAGAAAATAGCCTCTTCCTCTGAAGTTTTGGGGAGAAGGTCGACTGCAAGCTTGAGAGATGAAATCTCACAATGAATCGGTAAGACTACTTCGAGGCCATACTCCAGCTGAAAGGGTGTAAATCTGGTTGCATTTCTTACCGATGCCCGGTATGCCCACAAGTCTGAGTATAGGATTAGGTTCCCACTCCGTTTATGGACTCGAATCATGCTTTGCTGCATGCGCTTCAGGACTTTGTTGATCGCCTCAACTTGTCCGTTAGCTTGCGGATAATATGGAGTAGAATTGTCATGGGAGAGTCTTAATTTGGCAGCCAATTCAAGCATCATGTGATTGTGGAAATGCGATCCATGATCTGTGACTATAGCTTGTGGAACACTGAATCTAGAGACTACATGATTGAAAAAGAAAAGAGTGGTTGTTTCACTATTGTTGTTTAATGTAGGCATCGCCTCGGCCCATTTTGTAAAATAGTCAATTGCGACTATGATATACCCATGCCCCCAGCTGAGGTCGGGTTATATGTCATGAAATATATGCCCCATTTGGTGAATGGCCCAACAGCAACTACTAGATGCAGATGTGCGAGTGGTATTATGGTTTTACGGTCAAATATTTCACAAGCATGGAAACTTCTGACTACGATTATGCAATATTTGAACATTGTTGGCCAGAGGTAACCTGCTCGTAAAATATTTTGTGCCATAGCGTAACCATATTGATGCCCCCCACAAATGCCTGAATGACAATCGTTCAGGACTTTTTCAGCCTCCTAATGGGTGAGGTACCTTCGTAGAACTATATCAATACCATGATGGTAGAGTGTATCACCGACAATCATGTAGTCTTTTGCTTGGTATCAAGTACCTCATTATTCTGAGCGAGAGGTATTAGGCCTATATGTTTGGGTTTGGAGATAGATGATTATATACCCATACCATAGATCATGCAATGATATTAGAAACAAAGAGTCATCCACGATTGATGCTTTGGATGTTGAATCGTTGGACAACCATGGGAAGTCCCATAGTAACTCCGTGAAAACTAGAGATTTCTTTGATTTGGATTTTACGAATTCTAGATCAAACTTTTGCAAAATAGCTATCCATTTTGGATATTTTCCCCCAAGTAACTAACATGACAAGATGTAAGTCATAGGGTTGCAACCTGACAAAATGGTAGTTTTGCGAAAGAGGATATAGTGTCGAAATTTCTGTACTGATTGAATAGCTGCAAGAGCCAAATTTTCAAAATAGGAGTACTTTCTTTCCGTATCATTTAAGTTTCGACTTAAATAATAGACTGGATGTTCAATTCCATTGTCTTCTTGAACTAAGACCATTGCAATGGGTGCATCTATTGTATCTAGATACAAGTTAAAGTCTTTTTGATAGTCAGGAGCGTACATTAATGATGCATTTATTAGGGATTCCTTTAGAGCATCAAAGGAAGCTTGCACAACCTGATCCTAGTTGAAGGGCACTTCTTTTTTCAAAATATGTCTATAACCTTTAGCAAGTTCGGAAAAATTTGGAATGAACCTCCTTGGAATATTTTCTTTCCCTTGGAGTTTCTGAATCTAAAGAAAGTTTGAAGGTGGAGGCATATTGATGATCGCCTGAACCTTACATGGGTCGAGACAAATCCCGTCCTTTGCAACTACAAAGCCAAGTAAACGACCATAAGTGACACAAAACACACACTTATGCTGATTGAGTTGTATCTTGTAGTTTTGGCAATGTAGAAATACAGCTCTCAAATGCTACAGATGATCAGTATGCTTTCGCAAATGAGCTGGAAGATCATCGAGATATGGTTGAATGATGTTCTTGATGTCATGGAAGGCATAATTCACAGCCCTATGAAAGGTTTCCCCTGTGTTTTTTAAACCGAAAGGTAGTTTGCGGTATGCGAATGTGCCCCATGGACATATAAATGTAGTCTTTGATTGGTCCTGTGGGTGGATATTTATTTGATTATACCTAGAAAATCCATCCATAAACGAAAAGGTTTCACATCTAGCGCATTCATCAATTATCTGGATGATGAAGGGTGTAGGGTAGTTGTCCTTTGGAAAATCTTGATTTACATCCCTGTAATCGACGCACACTCTAATCGTTCCTTGATTGTTCATCACAAGAACAATATTCGATACCTAATCAGTTAGAGGAACTGGGTAAATGAAACCAGCATGTAAAAGTTTTTCAACTTCTGCCTTGATGGTAGCGGCTTTCTTCGGGTGCACCTATTGAAGCCGTTGTCGTATCAGTTTGACATCTGGATACATCTTAATTTCGTGTTCAAATATGCTCAAGTCAATGCCTAGCATTTCTTTATATGACCATGCAAATACATCTCTGAACTCACAAAAGAGAGCACAATATATTTCCAGTTGTGAAGAAGAACAAGATTTGCTGACTTGAATATTCTCTACAACATCTGGTTTGGTCGAAATATTTATGGCGATATTTTCTTCGATATTGGACAGATTTCACTCGGAATCCACCATATCTACAGTATTTTATAGAAAATAAAAAACTGCAGGATGATTAAGGTCGTTGGAACAATCTTCGTGGTAATTCGGAAGATGGGAATGATGGTGGTAATCTTCCCATGGTGCCTCTCCTATCATCATTGACTGAACAATTCCTTCATCTGTAGAATGTACATGCAACCAAGGATCTGAAGAGGTACCATATTATTTAGACCTATCTATCCAAACACTCAATGAGGATTGATTCGGGTTTGCTTTCCAGGCCAAGAAAATTGATTGCTACAAAATTTCTATTGGGCTTGGAGGCAATACCTAGTGATGATCCATGCTAACAAAATGTTTGGAATTTTTTTGAATCTTTGTAAATGTGAAAGATATCATATTGCAGGTTCCCACATTTACCACTTCTGCCAGATTACTCAGAGGTGATAGAGCAAAAGAACCCATCAATGTAGGGTCTTTTAGGAGGTCTACTCTGATATTTTGAAGCGATTGAGAGCTTCCATGGATCATCGGGATGCTTCCCGTAACTTGTGAACTTTTGGGGAGAAAGGTTTGTTGGTCAATGATTGTAATTCCTCCTTGAGAAGGAAATGCAATCTTTCTAAAGTATGTTGACACAACAGCAGCCATAGCATAAATCCAGGGCCTTCCTAGTAGGATGTTGTAATCGAGGTTTCCATCAATAACTTTGACGTCAATTTCTATTGTTTTGCCCACTAGTTCAACTTGCAAGTTACTTAAAATCCCATACAGGGTGTATGCCCATCCATCGAATGATTTTAATGTTGTTGATGATCGCGACAAGGGTGGTGAGCCTAATTTTTTCTAGCAACTCATTGACATAATGCATGTAGATGCCCCCTCATCAATAATTGTTCGATGAATAGTTTTGTTGAGCGCTTACACTTGGATGAGGAAATCAAGTTGAGCTGGTAACTGGGGTTCGTATCCTTTATGATTAAAGGCCACAAGATTGGAATCCACTGGGTCAATCCCACCTATTACTGAAAATAGAGCCTTCTTTTGGGAGGGATAATTTTACAAGACTTCAAGTCTCAATATAGCGGATGGCGATTGGGCCAGATCCTCTACTATATTATAATTCTATGCTACTCTGGCACGAGGATTAAACATCGATTTGTGTTCTACTCCCTTTGGCAACTTTATTGTTAGCTAAGGAATGATGGGTGGAACATCTTCAGTCGAAGTTGTTGTCTAAATACTAGGTTGATCAATAGCCTTGTTGTTCGATATCTATGGATTCTTGTAATCTTTATTCCTTGTCAATATCAAATCATTGTTTTGCTATTTTGAAATGGAAAACATAAGCACTTGGGATGGGGAAGCATTGTCGCTAGCAACTAGATTGGTTTCTAGGTTTGGAAACGAGTCGATTAATACTGCTGAGGTTTTTGAACTCTTAAAGAACTTTTTAATCACAGCTTTATGTGGTCAATCTCTCATCCAATGGTCTTCATTACATATGTGACATGGCCGATTAGGTTTCTTTTTCCCATAAGGGTTTTCAAAAGATTTTTCAGGAGACGAATCATCTTGTTTCTTCTTTTTTCTTTTCCCTTTCTTCTTGCCCTCTTGTTGCTTCGGTTCTTTTCCTTTGTCAATTGACACGGAATTAACCTCCGAGGAAAGAAGTTTGTCATTTTCCTTTTTACTAGAAACTGCAAGGGATTTACCAGATGGGGCATTCATGGTTTGCGTACTTGAGGCACCAATCACACCATCACCGACATGAGATTCCTTATTTGATTTAGGAGGAGAAGGAATGGAAAACTCGGGTGTAGGAGTATCAGGAATTTTGTCATAGAGTGTGCTAGACTAAGTATAGATCAAGTCTAGGTATTTTGCACGAGTAATGACTTGCTCTTCAGTGACCACTCCTCCCTTGGCCACATCTTGTATGATAGAAGGTAACAATGACTTAATAAACCATTCAGCTAATAGTTGATTAGGAACATATGTCTTTACCATTCGATGACAACGTCGCCACTCATGAATATGATCAGATATGTGAGTGGCGATTGTTTGCTTAAAAATGGTAAGAAGATCCGTTCCTGTTTCATACTTTATGGGTAACTGAAAATGGGTTAAAAAGGTGGTGGTGAGGCTGATGAATTTATCGAACGAAGCTCTAGGCAATTCGATGTACCATTTTGCTGCCATACCAGTTAACATTTGTTGAAAAAGGCGAAGCCTAATTGAATCATCATTGAGAGTGTTGGATGAACACCACAAATGAAAGGTCATCACATGATTCGATGGATCTTCACCCTAATTTCCATTGAATTTAGGAATATCTGACGGAAGTTTATGAGGAATCACTGGCCACCAAAGGGGGTAAGCAATTGGATCATTTGTTAGCCAATTGAGATCTTGTAATTCTAAAGTTTCTACAAAAGGAAACTGTTGATTCAGGTTTGGCAAAGCATACCCAAGATAAGATGGGATCGCCTAAGAAGTGCGTCTTTGCATACCAGAATAATGTATTTGATGTTGATAACTTTGATAAGGTTGATGGGCATAACCATTATAATATTATTGTTGGTAACCATTTTGAATATACGGATGCCCATTACTTGCAAAGTTTTGTTGCTCAGGTCCTCGATAAGCTTGCTGGAATTGTGGTTGTCAATATTGCACTAGCCATGGTTGTGAGACCATTTATTGTTGCCCAATACTCAATGTTTGACCAAGATGAGGGGTTATAGTACCCGTTTGAGCCTAAGTCGCTTCAGTTAAGGATCAAATAATCAGGGGTTGTGAATGAGTCATGGAGACAAGAGGTTGTTGTATTACGACTTGAGAGGCGAGAGGTTGACATACAACAGGCAGCGCTTGTACTTGTGACACCGTCACAATAGCTGGTGTAGTGGGAATATTCGACACGGTTTGATTTGGTTGTATAGAATATACAACTCTTGGTTGTTGAGGCAGTATTGGTACTATAACACTGGATGCGATTCCAGCTTGACCCAAATTCTGTTGTGAACTCTCATATGGTTGTTCTCCCAGAGGGAATGATGTAGGGCTATCCCCGCAAACCTAGAATCTTCAATAATTGTGCATATTAAAATGCATCTCCATTTCAATTAAAATGCAACCAGAGTTATACATCGCTAGTTTTATTTTATATGCCAAAGGAATAATGCAATTGCCATGCATCATAATGAACTAACTTTGTATTCCATCATGGTATAAGATTAATAAACCTTTAATACGCAGCTAACTCCATATTGACCAGAAGAATAAGGAAGCCCCATGCATCGTATTCTTTAACAGGAAATTGTGCCCCAATTTTATCATTCCACAATTCAATACACACAGTCAAGCAATCAAGCCAAGAAATAAAAAGGCCATTCCATCCTTTAAACGCACAGTAATAATTTATTGGATTCAACAGGAATCGCTTACTTCTAAAGACGTGCAGAGGAAAAATTATCATCAATCTTAATACAGGCATAAAATTGAAACCACATCACAATTCACAACAATATATATAACCACCCACGACAAATCCTGTCACTTCCCAAACAAATTCCAACCAAAGCTTGGGAACGCAATCACCCTTCTATTTATCAGACTGAATATCGATTACCTTTTAATTCCCACACCATTAACTTGCCATTCGACCTGTCCAGTCGGTGCCAGTTTTAACATTTCCGCAAACTCTTCATAAATGATACGACCATGCCAGACAGAAATTCAAAAGGATTATTCATCAATTAATCCCGCAGGTACTACATGTTATCCATTGAACTGGCGTTCCCTTTAATTAATATCACAATTATTTTTGCAGGCCAAGCTGTGCATGAACCTGAAATTATTTTTCCCAACAATAAGGATTTGAAATGGACACAGCGTGGCGTTCATGCGTTCGATTGCTATTTAGGCTGTAACCACCTTAAGCTTTGTCTTTTGTTGTTCAATTAACTAATTCTGAGGCATGCGTAATGCTTTTCCCTTCATTTTGCGTTCCCTGCAGCACCATAATTTGTACTCTAATACTCCCTGCATAAAATTCTCATGACGATGATTATTAATAGTCATTGTAAAAACTCCATGATGGCATATTTACAGAATCCTAATCCCAATCCACGTGAAGGAAATTCCGATATAATATCAATAATCCCATCGCTCATCATACATTCCTCATATACTTAAGCAAATACAATTGTGGAAATTCCGATATAATATCAATAATCCCATCACTCATCATACAATCCTCATATACTTAAGCAAATACAATTGTGGCAGAGTTTTGCAAAGCAAGCCTCTCTCAGAGCGCCATCTAGTAACAAATGAACTGTGGAGACCTCGAAGGATCACACATATACCATTCAATGCATTAATACACAGTTCAAATAAACTGTTAATTACACACATCTAATTTAACAGGGAGTCGATGATCCATGAGGATGTGGAGAAAAATATAATCATAATACTTTTGTACGCTCCTCCCTCTCTGCTGAGAGCTTAGCTGCCTTCTTATTTATAATAATAATGGATACATACATAAGGAATAGATGAGACCTTATCTCCCAGAAAAAGCATGCTTTTTCCCTTTTTACACAATGATTTAAAGTTTGAAGCTTTTCTCCATTCTTATCCTAATTTTAACTGGAAAAACATAGAAATTCTATCCCAATTCTTTTTTCCTAAACTATTCTCTCATATCCTTTTATTTAGAAAAAGAATATTTACATAAATTCACTTCCTAAAACAACAAAATATTTAAAAATTATCACGCCCCCTCTTTATTCCATATTTACAAATGAGGATGGTCTTGATGCTCCTGCATCAAGGAACAATGAAAAATATTGCCCCCAATATGGCAGAAATCGAGTGCTCAAAGGGATTATTGGCCTCTGGAGACTCGACTTCCCAAATTGATACTGTTGTGAGGAATCAATTTGCTGAGACTCAACATAAGAAATTCCAGATAAGGTTTCAGATGAACAAATAGGAACAGACCATACTGTCGAGACAGTCCCTGGGTGGACTCCATCAAGTTGTTGAGAGCTAGTTGGGATAGATGGTACACCAGCGAACATTTTCGGAGTAGCAGTAGGAGGTTCTATTGCTACTGTATCAGATGACACAATCCTAGATGTCAATGGTTGTCCAGACATATTGAGTCTATCCAAAAGATTTCCTAGCAATTCTACAGGGACTTGCAATGAAGAATGACTAACTTCTATAGTAGAAGGATATAGGTGGATTCCATTTCCAAAATGAAATGGGGTACTAGATGGAAGATCCTCTACAATCTCTTCTATAGAAATCAATCCAGGTGGAAGAGGTAGACTGTCAGGTCCGTAAAATATTTCCGGTGCTGGAGAAGGTATAGACTCTGCAACAACAGATGTTGGAGGGGTAACACCTTCCTACTTAGCCCTATATGGAAGTGGTTCAGGAATAACAATGTTTACCATTACACTAGGATTAGTTCTAATATCCTCTTGTAACTGCGGAAATTCTTCTATAGAGGCGGGGATACCAGAAATAGTTGGAGTAACTGGAGTCTCTAAGGAAGTTGAAACACAATTTTCAACTAAGCCAGGAGATTTTGACCCATATGAGATCACTTGGCCTGAAATGGTTTTGTTTCCGGAGTCAAAGACGGTTGACTCATTAGTCTTCGTGAAAAATGGGGTTTTGATTGACTTTCTTCCACGATTGCGGGTTACTTGATCAACTGAAAATAAAAGGGGAAAATGTGATTCCAAATTAAATGAATTTTATGATGCTTTGGCACAACTTTCTTTTTCAATTTTTAAGATTCGAGAAAAAGCTAAAGGTGACACTAGTCACCTTCAATTTTTAATGATCTTGAAGTGAGAGGTGCTTAGATGGACCTTTTATTTTAAGGAGTCTGAAAAGGAACGAAAGTGACTACTTTAGAAATATAGACAGAGAGATTACCAAGCCAATCGCAAAACTACAAAATAATTTTTACGATATGGCAGTCAATCTTCCTGAATGTTTTGTTCAGTGCATTGCGATCAATAGGGCGACAGACATGGCTTCCTAAGGATAATGGATATAGCCTATTGTGGTCTCCCAATATATACTCGATGGTACATGGGAGCACAAGTCTGTATTGGCACTTGTCGTATCAAAAAGGAGGAATCACCCAACCTTCGATGAAAATGATAGTTACCAAGCTTTACAACGCCAGAATACGTCTCTATCCTAGACTCCTAGATGTTGTGCGTTAGGTTCTAAAGCATTTTTATGTTCATTGAGGTTTATTTTATAGTTGATCTTTCTTAATAAGTTTTCCTTTAAGGTTCACCACATGATGTAGATATACAATTCCTAAAGATGCAATCTAAAATGATAAACAGACATTCACTTTCCTTTTGTAATGAAAATCCTAGCTACTAAGGAAAGAGAAGTAAAATTCTTTCAACATAGAGCAGAGAGCACACACTAAGATGCACTATCCTAAATAAATTTTTGCATGTAGTCTAAATGAAAATGCACATGCATGTATTTGTTTTTCATTTCCCTAAATGTGAGAATGACAAAAAGAAAACTAAGTATAGATCTGAACTATCTTTTCTCAAAGCGACACTTTAGCAATTTCTTGTTCAAAAACGAAAGGAATACTAAGATGACACTTTCAATTTCGACTTGAAAATTGCTTTCGACACTTCATAGAATTGATGATTAAAATCAAATACAATAGCAAAAGTGTAATCAACTATCTAAAAGAGGAATACTTTATGACACTCTTTTATTTGACTAAAAATGACACTTGCGACACTTTCAAATCAAAAGACGATAGTTCGATTAAGCCACTGTTTGCAAAGGAGAACTGTAAATGACAAAAAATACATATAAACATTCAAAATTATTTATCAATGGAGGCTAAACAATGTAAAGGAAGAGAGTTTCAACAATGATATAGTGATCACAGACAACAAAACCACTGAATAAAGCTGAAGACAATGGAGAGAAAACCAAAATCTGGAAGCAGAAACAGTCTCACCTAATCATCACACCTGTAGCATAGGGAAACAAGGGTGCATCTCACCTATAGCACACGGGAGGTGTAATGCATCTAGACTGTCAATGAGAGATAGTGCAATGGTCCAAGGACGAGACTGAGCTTGGTTTTTTCTCACAGTTTGCAGCTAAGTTCAGGGGTTTAGGCTGAGCTAATGATAGGTAGTAAACACAAAGTATAGGGGCTGATCTAATGAGGTTATTTGAGCTACCACCAAGGCACTTAGGATGTTTGCAAGTCAACTATTCAGTTCATAAACAAAACTGGATATGGATTGAAGCAGCATTGATCTACTTTGCAGTTGCATAGCAAAAGCAGTTCGAAGGCTAGCTGGCTTAACTTCAGGCTCTATCTATAGTTTATAAATCAAACAAATAGAAACAAGCAAACAAACTATTCGATCCCCAGCGAAGACACCATTTTGTTATCAGGAAAACTAGTGTCCATTCAGAGTTGTTAGTCCCACTAAGATGGGTAGCTATCTTAGAAACAAACAATTTAAAGTCACTTGTGTTTTCCTTTATGAGAGATAGATAAGAGAGAAGCAGAGAGTACCAACCTCAGTCTTTCACTTGGCACCTTGCTTGTTTCCTCTCTCCCTTGATAGAGCTTTCACCACTCCTTTCTCACTTGTCCCACTTCAGAGATCACCTATAGAGTCAAAGTAGCAAAATACCATCAAGGCATTGAGATCTCTAACCATAAACAAGATAGGATCAAATGTATATTAACCATACAAATGCATACACAAATACAAGATTTAGAGATATACAAGCATATGGAGGAAAACTCAAATAGCTTTATTGATAGAAGTAGTAGAAGAGAGGATTACAACCAAGATATCTAATCCAGTGCCATCCTCCCAGCATGAAAGCCCTCTTCACCTCATGAAAAGCTTAGACCACCGAGAAATACAATGTTTCATAGAAAAATCAACAGCATGTCCTTGCAAAATACAAAATGGGGTTTTGATTAGTGTCATTTCTCTGATAGTTATTGGTTTCACTTGGAGATTTCATGATCTATAACTCATCCCTGGGTGAATTCAAAGAGGCAATTGTCAAATGGGCAGTTTTTAGAAGATTCTTTGGGTTTCCACCTAGGCAACTGCCTCTTCCATTTGTGTGCTCTCGCTCATCACACCCTACAGAAGGGATTTTTAGTATGCATCACACTTTTTGCATGTAGTAGGTGAGATGCATCATACCCTTAGCACTGAGCAGTCTATATGGTCCAGTTTTGACTAGTTCTGAGTAGGTTTCTAGGGAGAACTTCTGGGAGATGATGTAATCAGTTGACCTTGTTCCTTTAGGGTATGAAACAACACTTTTAGGGGCTTAGAAGCCCTTGGTTTATAGACATATGAGATTGGGGTTACAATGCCCAAATATGTCTATAACAATCTCATTCTTAGAAATATGAAATTCTATCATGACTCCAGTCTACTTATCAATTAGGTCCTCATAATCATCTTATACTACAATAGTACAAACATGAGAATCAATTTTCTATTGCAAAACAAAATTTATTTCTTACAGTTTAGTGATTTCATCATTTCTTTGTATGACCTCCTTAGTGAGATCCTCTTTATTTTTTTCCACTTGTGTAACTTCTAAAGCCATTATGTGTTCAATGGAAGGCATATTCAATTTATTCCTTAGCACCTTAACTTTTGTTTCAACACCCTACAATTGCTTTTGAACAACATTTTTGTCCTCTCGATTGGCCCCAATTTTAGCAATCATTTTCTTCAATTCTTAATTTTGAATGGTTAAAGCTCTATAATTTTCCCCTTTTAGTTTTAATTGATTAACCACTTCCTCTAATAAAGTCTCATCCCTATTGGTAGCCAAGGAAGTCTTTTTCAAATCACTATAAATTGTTTCACCATTCTGCCTATGAAAGTTTATTTTTATCATGCAGTGGGGTTTCTCTAGCATCTACCATCAAATTGATAGTCTTAAAACCTAATGAAGAAGACACATTAAAAGAAGAAGGGTGAGATAAATCTAGTTTGAGTCGATTTCTCGCCAAATCCATAGCAGAAGGTAGTCTAATTTGATACTTTGGGATAAATTGAGCCTCGAGTTGGGATTCCATGATTTCTTTAACCTTCATGTTCTTGTCTTCAATCTGATAATACAATTGCTTTATTATTGAAACAGAACTCTAGCCAGTCTTTTCCTGAACAGGATAATATGGTGTACAAATGACCTCTCCTAATTATAACTAGAAACCTGAAAGAGATGATGAATTTGCTTCATCATACAACTTAGCTCTTTTATTACTTCTATCTCTTTCCTCTTCCAATTCAATGACATCCTCACTGCCACTCTTGAAATTCTTCTCATTTCGATGATTAGTTTCAATTTCAACTCCTGTCAAACTACTATGTCCTCCATTAGATAATTTCTCCATCTCTTGTCAAGCTTCATGTATAAAGGGAGAATAAGCATTTTCCACCCTCCTATTAGAAATAATATGATGTGGATCATATGCCCACTTTTCACCCAACTGCACATCATATTAGGGGAATTTTGAGGTCTAAAATGGGCCTCCTAAGAAAAATGAACCACCAAAATAAACTTTATAAGAACCAATAGGATTCAAGATGGTGATGTCAACCATGGGGGATGATCCACCATTTTTGGAGTAAAAAAGTAAAAAGATTAAAAAATAATAAAATAATAAAACATCTTTTTCAACTCTTTTTTTAACCTTATCTCCCTAAGATTTTACTCAAATTTTGAGTGGGATTACTTGCTGGATGCAAAATTTAATTTCTCATCCAAGGAGTACCCATGTTGTGTACTTTCGATGGATTGTACTCCACAAAAAATGAGAAATACATGAAAAAGATTATTGCAATCATGTTTTTTCATGTATTTCTCATTTTTCGTGTAGTAGGGTCCATCGAAAATATATAAAATGAGTACTCCTTGGATAAGGAATCAATTTTTGCACCCAAAGAGCATTTCCTCTTGAAATTTGAGTAAACCCACAGGGAGATAAGTTCAAAGAATAGTTTTTTTTCTTTTTTCCTTCTAAAATTTGATGATGTAATCAAATCTTATTTTATTATTACCATTATTATTTTATAATTTCCTTAGGAAGCCTACTACAACTTTCCCATTATTCACAATGAAAGGTCCCGGTGTCTTTGGAAATTTAAATAAATGCCCCTTCTTTGCTAGCACAAAATGTACTTGATCCACATTCAAACTCTACATGATGAAGCCTAATGAAAATAGTCTGTTAGGCACAAAAGTTGGGAGCCTATGAGGGGCATCTTCCGCTCCATATAATATAGTCTTTGAGTAATCTTCAAACTAAGACAAATAGCCTACTTTAAGATATTTACTAAGTTGAAGGAAATACTGAGATTTTGGTATAAAGAAAGGTGTAAGACAATTGTTTAATATTGAGTAAACTGATAGAAAAGAAGTAAAAAATTACATCAAACCTTGGTTATTTGTAGTACTTCTTACCACATTAGTCCAAAATACTACTGACTGCTTGATCTTGTGAGAGTCCATGGTATTCAACTCTAGGTGCATGAATATTTCAACATGAGTGTACAAGAAGAGGTAAGTAATAAGAGAAGGAAATCTTAAGCAACTTGTGAGGGGAAGATATGTCAATTGAGAATTAACCATTTTCTCCCAAAAAACAGGTATGTCAAAAACTATTTTTTGGGTCCATCATCAAACTAAAAATACCTAAAATGGATTTATCCATAGTATTTGTATCCTCCATTCCAAAAAAATTAGCCAGAATTTATAGGACAAGTGTAAATTCTTCAGCAAAAGTGTCGAAAGGAAAATGAGTAGGCTCCATAGGTAGATGCTTCTGAGCAGGCATTAAAAAGAAAGTCAATTGAGCATAATTGGAAGTAGATAAATCTTCAAAAGTGGAACATAGAGTCTCTTTTGAGAAAGGTGTGTAAGAACTTGATTATGGAAAACATAAAGCTTGTTGAATTAACAGGGAAGACACTTGAAAAACATTTTCCCCTAACTTGATCACGATAAAACACTTTTGAGGGTAGAGGGTAGAGACAAGCCAATATATGAATTTTGGGAAAATATAAGTTTGAGGAATCATAACAGTTAGGACACCTGAACTAATAGCAAGATAATATACAGGAGACTTAGTTTGGTTAAGAAGAACATGTTGGTAAATTGTTATATAATTAATGGAGCAAACTGAATAAAAAATGTCTCTTTCAGTATCCATCAATGAAATATGGAAAGTGGAAACTGTTAAACAAGCTTTATTCAACATTTTGATAATTTTGGATGTCAATACTTCACACAAATACCTGAATAGTGGAAGTTGATGCTAACTGGAGCTACAAACTATACAATTAAATTAACAGATGCAAGAGCAAAGGACAATGGTGAAAAAAATGAATAATAGAACGAGATTTTATAGCGGAAACAAGGAAATGAGTGAGAATGTTTAAAATAGCAACAAGAAATGCTAAAAATAGAAGTTCTAAAAATAGCACTACTATAAATAGCATTACAGGATACATTCTAATTTTAGTTAGTCCCTAAACTAAAATTGAGAATTAAAATTCAAATTTGATCTTAGTAGTTTGTAAAATAATTAATTAATTCATCTTGAGTTAATTAGTTGTAGAAAATCAAACATGAAGTCTATGTGAAGACATCGATAGTTTTCCCTTTGATTGAGGAAGTTATCTGTTGATTAAGGAGATCAAGGTGAGTCGTACTTTGAGTTGTAATTAGTTAGCTTGGTTAATTGAGTTAAGTCTAGTTAGATTGGTTCCAACAACTTGTGGAGTTGATTGTGAGTTCAATTAGTTAATGCATGCATGCATGTAACTACTGCACTTCAGATAACTAAATATTCTCTCATAAATAACTCATGCATCTCAGTTCAGTCAGAGACCAAGTTGAGACCAAATGATGGTACAGTGTACTATCAATTGTAGGAATATTCCATTGAGGATATCTCTTGCATGCAGAAGGAATTCATTCCTTGAGGATTGCACAGTTATCTTTTAGTTTTGATGAGTGTGTGATGTGGGAATTCACAGAGGTGGAAGCATTGGACCCTAGGAGAAACTATGCAAAGAAATAGGAGGCTTGGAGGACTGAGGGAAGGCATATGTTGGGTCTATTCAATCTGTGAGCTGCATCGAGGGATTGTACTGAGAGATGGATAGCTTGTAAGTTAAATCTTTGTGTAATCCAGACATATTTCCACTTGTATGATAATACAGGGAACGAGGCTTTTAACTAAGGCTTTCCCCAAAGTATTCTTTTGTGTTCACGTGTGATTGATTTCTCATTCTCTATTATATGTGTTCTATTTGATCTTGCTCAAAATTGATTAAGCTTCCGCATGTTTGTTTGTAGAAGTAGATCAAGTATTTCTTCAGTATGTTGCATAATCACGTGATCTACAGTGGGAAATTCTACAGGGAAAAAAATTAATGACAATCGTGGGAAATTTGAATTAATTAGATGGAGATAAGATGGATGGGGTTATGGCTGACCTGGATGATGAGGTGGAAGAAGGGTACAATGACTAGCGATTACAGAGGAATAGGAAAAATGAATACACAGTGTTACGCTCGCTTGCTAACCTAATATGAGGGTGGACTCTTGTATGGATAAAACCCAATGGAGTCCCCCCATAATCATTGTGAGTCATTGATCTCTGGTCATATCTCAATTTGACAAGTCTCTGTGGAGGGACTCGGTGGGCTAACTCTCGGGCACATAGTGTCATCAGGTTTCCTCCATCTGATGGGCCCCGCTCCTATTCTTCATCGCTCTCGAAAATTTGATCAATGTTTAGGCTCTAAATTTATTATTACTAACTAGCGACCCACCTATTCTTACACTTAATGTTGCATTAAGATTTAAGTAATGTAGTTTAATCCAACATCATACATTAGTCATTTAACATCAAAACAAAAATTGTTTTGCTTTCCTTTTTCTTTTGATTTTTATTTTGTAGATACATATATACATTTTATTCTAAACACAGATAAAAGTAAAATGAGCTACAACATATGGCTCCACTTGGGAATAGTGTTTTCAGTCGAAACACTAAGAACTGCAAATTAGTGCCTTCACCTCGGCATGGAATCAAAATTATAGATTTAAACATTACAAGGAAGATCTCACCAAATATTCACAACGATCAAACCATTATATACAATGAAGAAAAGAAATGAATTCAGTGCTGAAAATAATGCTTCAAATACTACCCTTGACTGGTAGTTGTATGAGTTCACCATCCTAGTTTTCCATAATGAAGGTGTTACTGGTTCTGACTTCTGCTATTTTAAAAGGACCATACCAAAGAGGATCAAATTTTCCATGTTTTCCTTTTTCTTCTCTCCTCACATCCCATCGTAGAACGAAATATCGAGGCTAAAAAACAATACCCCTAGCTTTTCTGTCAAATATAAATTTCATTTTCTCTCAGTAATTGATCAAATTCTCCATTACTTTCACCCTATTTTCATTCAGTTCCACCAATTGATTCATATTTCTTGTGAGTGCATTTGAATCCTGTTTAGCATCTTAGATAAGTGCCACAACAGGTTTTGCTAACTGGTTGGGAAATAAAGCAGTTGCTCCATATACTAACTCAAAAGGTGATTTTGCAGTCAACCTCCTAGTAGTAACTTTGTTTTCCCATAAGGAAAACTTTAGCTTTGAATCCCAATTTTTCAAATTCTCTGCAATAGTTTTATTAAGTATCTACACCATGGATTTATTGGAAGATTCTACCAGCCCATTTCCCTGGGGGTGATAGGTGGTAGAATGAGACAATACCACATTATATTTCTGGAAAAAGTCAATCAACTTTACAGATCTAAAAACTGAGCATTATTTGTTACCAACTTTTTAGGACAACCAAACCTCTTGAAGATATTTTCTTCTAAAAATTTAATTACGACTAAAACATTAGCTCTCGTCATTGGAACAACTTTTACCCATTTAGTAAAATATTTGTCCCTAACAAAATCCATTTATGTTGTTCACTAGACGGTGGATTTACCTTCCCTACAAAATCCAAACCCCATTCTCTAAAGGGTTCCTCCACAAACACAGCAATATGTGGTAATGGTGCTCATTTCTTGTTTTCAACAAACATCTAGCATTTCTCACAACTTCTCACAAGTCTATAAACATCAAAAAACAAAGAGGACCAAAAGAAACTAGCCTTCAAGATTTTGTGTTGTAACCTTCCAACTATGGTGACCACCATAGAGGCATCCATGATATTCATTTACAAGTTCTAAAGTTTCTCCTTCAGTTAGACAGAGCAATAAAATACCACCTGGATCTCTCCAATACAACTTTCCATCTGCTATTACATGCTTTTGAGCCTTGAATCTGAGAGCTTTATATTTTATTCTATCTAAAGAAGAAGGGTAGCTAAGGAAACATATATAGTGAACAATGTATTTATACCACTGAGAACAAATATACTTTTATTGAATTCTATTGTCAGGCTCTTTATTCTTACCTTATTCTTCTTCTGTCTTGGATTCAACAACTTTAGCCAGAAAATTAATTCCCATAGCTTGATGATTAGCTTCTATTAATATTTTTCTAATCCTTGTCCTTTCATCACCTTAGTTGGATTGATGTGCATATCATATTCTTGAATTTTTACAATCCACTTTCCTCTTTTTCCATCATTGTCACTTTGAGTCAACACATCTTTGGTAGCAACATTAGGAACATAAGAAGTAATCTGGCATTGAAGAATATAAACTCTAGAAGCCTTTAGTGCTTTCACTAAAGCATAAGCTTTCTTCGCCAGAATATTATATTTTACCTTTGCATCCCTTAACACCTTACTGAAGAATGCTACAAGTTTCTCCCTATTTTCTTTATTTCTCTGTAGAGGTACTTCTACAGGAGTAAAAGAAGAAGCAAATCAGAATATCTAAAAATTATTTTGATAATCAAGACTCACCAATGTAGGGGCCTCTTGAAAATCTTCCTTGATCCTGGTAAAATATTCCATAGCAGTTGTGGTCCACCTGACTTATGCATCCTTTTTCAACATGACAGTGATTTCCTTAACAATTTTTGCATAATTTGGGACAAACCTCCTTAAAAAAATTATCTTTCCCAAAAAACCTTGAATCTCTTTTTCTCTTCTTGATAGAGGTATCTTTTTTATTGCTTCTACTCTTTTTTGTATCTATCCTAACCCATTCTTTAGATAGAATATGGCCAAGTAATTTTCCTTCCTTCAAAGAAAAATGAGATTTCTTGGGGCTTAAGGATAAGCAATACCTTCTACAATTTTCAAAAGTCTACTACAAATGCTTCAAATACTCTTCATGTGACTTGGATAAAATTATAATGTCATCCAAATAAATTGCAAAAAATTTCTCTTTTTCACTTACAAAGGCTATATCCATAGCCCTCTCGAAAGTAGTACTAGCATTAATTAATCCAAAAGTCATCTTAGAATACATGAAAGTGCCCCATGGAATGGTAAACATTGTCTTTTTCTAATCTTTTGGCTACTTTGAGATTTAATTATAACCTAACAAACCATCAATCATTGATAATCTAGAAGATCATGTTACCTTTTGTAAGATGTGATCCATTTTGGGAAGAGGATAGTTATCCTTTAGTGATGCCCTATTTAAATTCCAAAAATCAATACATAATCAAATCTCCACATTCTTCTTCCTTGCAAGTACTAGATTAGCCACCCACTTAGAATATCTCAAAGGAACAATTATTTTAGCTTGTAACAATTTCTTAAATTCCTTCTCAAATGATGGGAACAATAAAAGACTTATCTGCCTCAACTTTTGTTTATATGGTTTAATCCCTACCTTCAAAGGAATTGTATGTGGAATGATGATATAATCATACATCTTCAGGTCTTCGTAAGACCATGCAAATATATCAACATATCTCTTGAAAATATTTGCATACCTCTATTTGAACTCCTTTGGAACATATTTTGCCAACTTCACCATCTTTGGTTGTTGCTCTATTACAAGATTGTAGTCTTCAAGATCATCCTCTGAATCTATTTTATTTACATTGACAGCAATGCCGTTAGCATTGAATAATCTTTCCAAGGGTACAAAAACTTTAGGTATCAAATTATTCTTCAACTACATTATTTTCTAATCTCCTATAGAATCATTTAAAGGAACTTTTTTGTTTGATTGGTCTTCTTGAACTTATTCAGTTTCATCCTCTTAATCAATCTCCAAGTTCAAAAATTCACCCACCATTTCTAGAAATATTTTAATTTTTTTTCATCTACGAACACCTACCAATACTTTACATTATCAGGAATAGAAGGCCTATTACTCATTTCCACTTCATACCTGATTTTGGGATTTAATGGAGGCACAAAAGTACTAGCTGCAACTATCAATGAATCAACTAGTCTATTACTTCCCTACATACGAATTTTACATTCAAAGCATAAAAGAAGTTATCTACCAAATCCCACACTTCATTTCTATATGTCTTAAGCCTTGGATGTTTTTCTTGACGTTGATTCTTGATTTGTTTAATCACCAATTGTGAATCTCCAAAAACATAAATACATTGTATTCTTAAATTTTTTACAACTTGTAAACCAAGAATCAAAGCTTTGAGATGCAAGAGCATCTAGGCCTAGCTAGCAATGTGATGGTGTGGTCATATGTTGTGGCTAATGAAAGTTTGGAGGCAGAATTGGTTATTTAATTAATTTCAAATTATGCAAGTAGGTAATTGCTGCCTAATGCTAAACAAAATTGGGAATAAAATGGCAAGTGATCCACCCTGCGTGGAGATCAAGCCAATTACCTATATTGAATAGTTAGAGTAGGATTTGATTTCTTAAAATATAGTGAATTCCTTCATTTGTGGAAGAAAACTTCTAGATGGAACATATATGTAATTTCCTTTCTTTTCTGGAAGGAGGAGTCGAGAGGACAAAGAGAGAGAGGATTAAGGAGGGAATTGTAAGGCTATGGGCAATGAGGAATAAAGGCCACTAATTGAAGAATCATGCCAAAGAGGAAAGATTCAGGAGAGAAAAATAGTGTGTGGATTGTAATTGAAACAAAGGTCTTTTAATTTGTGTAATCAGGCCAAGGTGAGACTCTCTAATTATCTTATTATGAATGAATGATTGTTGTGTTTATGATTGGTTATCAGGCCTACGAAAACCCTTGTATACTTTCAGATTCTTTGTATTCATATTGGGTGAATATCCCTTTGTTTTTTTATGTCTAAACACCTAAATCATATGATTGATATAAGTCATGGATTTATTTTAAATATCATTGTTTGATGTGGGTCAACGAAGTCTCTTCACATAGTTTTGGTCCTGCAAGCAAAAAACCTAGTTTGCACTGAGAATGAGCACAAAACATAGTCAGATCTGAAATCTCGACTTGGAAATTTATAGACGGGAACCTATACCCTTATCAAGTCTGGAAGACTGATCTAATTGGCACATTGGAGTGGAAGGAGCCAACCAAGTGGACATTGCAATTTGCAACTATGAGATTAAATCATGGCCATTCGTGAATAAATCACAACCGTTGGATCGCAAAAGTGGTTTCGCAACAGTGGAAATGGTTTTTGAGCAAGTGAAAAGTCATAAGTTGTATTAAAGGACAGTTGGTTGATCCCACTCACCATTCGACATATAGCACGAGGGTGAACAGGGAAACTGCTTTTAGGTAATTAATCCCCGTATTAATTGTCCACCTAAAATAGATGTGGGCCGTCAGATCTGCTACACGTCAATCGATGGTGGAGAATTGGCGTAAGTTTAAATTTTCAGAGTAAATGTGGACTATTAGATTGGAGGATGTATTGAACGGTGGAGAAAATTTGATCGGGGAGCAATGATCGGAATGTGCAATAGGAAGGCGATGGACCAAGAGCAAACCCATCGATATTTATAGAAGCAGGCTTATACAATTGGAGTTCTGGTTAAAGCGTTCGAGGTAGGGTTTTGTTTGATTTTCCCATGTTTCTATGTACTGCGGTAAAATGGTATGGTTCCAGATTTTTAAAGATAAAGCATAGATTTACCATTTCCGAAGGCTTAAACTCAATGTTTAACACTTTCAATAATGTAATGGCCTGATAGTTCAAGTGGTCTCGTTTCCTAAAGGAAAAGCACTAAGCTATGCTTCTGATATATATATGAGGGATGAATCTTTGAAGGCTTATCAAGGGTGAATGAGTTCCGATAAGAGGTTTTAGAGTGTGGTAGCCAAATGGTTGCATCATTTTTTGGTATTAGAGTAGGGGAAAGGAATAAAATTTCCTACGAGAAGGATGTTTTGCTGATGAAGATTATGACTACAAAGGTATGAATGTTGCAGCAGTTAAATGAATGACAATGTTGGGCATAGGACTACATCAGTAAGACTGTAAAATAACTTTTAGAAGTTCTTATAGATTTTAGCAGAACATCATTCCAGCTAAGGCTTGGAATAGATAGGGACAGAGAAGTCCTTAAGAGAAGTGAGTGTAGCAATCAGAGAAAGAGCAACAGTGCTCAGTGCAAGTTCAAAGGAAAGAGGACTTAGAGACCAGGCAGAGGAGAAGCTTGGTGAGAAGATCAACTTAGAAGGAAGTTGATTGGTTGCAGGTGTAGATCTTACACAGAAGAGAATATGGCTATGGAAAATCATATGGAAGGTTCAGAAGAAGGCCACAAGATGGAGGAGAAGAGTGCTCAAACAATCCATAGGAAATAGATGAATCAAGCAAAGATTGACAAGGAAATAGTTGAGATAAGAGAATAAATTGATGCGTTGGTAATGCTGCTAGAGGAGAACCAATGACAAGGTTGGGTCTTGAACAGAAAGCCAGTGAAGTGGCCTAAGTTGCAGAGAAGGCTATAATAAGAATAGGTAAAGTGGTTGATGGAAAACCTCAGAGAAGTAGAGGCACAAATGGAAGTTTCCATTTGTAGACTAGAACAAGGTGAAATTTTGGGTGACGAGCATAATGGGAAATCAGCTGAAGATCTCATGGACTATTGGCATAGTTCAGAACAATTAGAAGACATGATGACAAGGGAAGTAAATGAGGCAATGAAGCCTTCTAGTTTTAATTCTCATAGTTTGTGTATGTTTGCAGGATATGCAGAGAATGATGGACAGTCTATAGAAACTGTCACAAACAAGAATGGAGCTCTTGAGATGAAGTATGATGGAGAATGCCTTTTAGAGGAAGAAGGTGTTGATTTATTGCAGCAGAAAGAGTTCATAGATGAAATTTTGTTTGGTGTGAGACAGTCAAATGAAGCTAATATGAACCAGAAGTCTAATGAAAATTCCATAATGATATTCCAAGAAGGTAAACAAATGAATTTGTTTAATGAAATTGACGAAAGAACTTTGCAATATGACAGTGCAGAAAATAGGATAACTCAAGAGGATTTCCAGAAAAAGGATGAAAGTGAGAATGGAAGTTGTGATCAATGGTTGGAGAGATTTCACATGGAAATAGAATTCTTGGAAAGATTGCTCAAGGAACCTGAAGGAGAAATGAAGCTTTCAAAACTTGATAAAGAAAAGGATATGGTTACTATGCATGATAAGGATGAAACGTCTCAAACATTTATAGAGTTAAGTGAATGTTTAGAATCTTCAGTTAATGTTGTGACTATAGGTATGGAAGACAAAATTAATAAATATGATGCTAAAATTAGAGAAATTGAACAGAGATTATTTGAAGGTGAGATGGAAGATCGGGAACAACAAGGAAGTTATGTCCTCGGAGACATGAAGGAGATAGAAGTATTAATCCAGCAAGATGAAGATGGAAGGAACCAGCAATTTAAAAGAGATGATCAGCTACATGAGAGTGAATTTTAGGAAGTCATTAGATTGCAGAAGTATAGCAACTGGCAGCAGAATGAAGAACAAGAGATTAGTCTGGCAGTACAAAGAAAGACAAGTAAAGATTGAAGATACAAATGGAGAATGAAGAAAAGGGTCGAGTGGAAGCAGTTGCAATGGAGGTGGAATGGCAAGATGATGAATGAGTTCAGGGAAATTGAACAAATTCATATTGATTTGTTAGAGAAGGAGAGAATCAAAGAAATGGAGTCAAAACAAGAAGGATCTACTAAAATCTAGGAAATCTAGGATGGAAGATTCGTGGTTTAAGCATCAAAAGAGGATGAAGGATCTTGTATTTTAAAAACAGATATTGTTGTGTGCTTGCAGGTCATGTAAATTTGAGAGAAGACAAACGGTTATTGGAAACCGTTATATTAACTGGTGAAAAGATGACTACCCATAGTCATATGAAGAATAACGAGAAAAGTTACAGTAAAGTGAAGAAAGATGTCCAGTTAGATGGCATCCAAAGCATAAGTCAAAACAAGTATGGCAAAGAAATTGTTGGGGTCAAAGAAATGTTTGGAAAGGAAGAGATCCATTCATATGAACATAGAACAAAGAGTTTGCTCAGGAAAACTGATGAAGCTAATACAAACCAAATGGAGAATCTTATGAATACCTTGGTGTTTCTATGAAGTTTGGAGTGCGCAATAGTAAGGCGATGGACCAAGAGTAGACCCGCCGATATTTATAGAGCGGGCTTATAAAATTTGAGTTCTCGTTAAAGCGTTTGGAGCAGGTTTTTGTTTGATTTTCCTGTGTTTCTATGTATTGTGGTAAAAAGGTATGGTTCCAAATTTTAAATCTAAAGCATAGATTTACCATTTCAGAAGGCTTAAACTCAATGTTTAACACTTCCGATAGTGTAATGGCCCGCTAGTTCAAGTGGTCTCGTTTCCTAAAGAAAAAGCACCAAGCTACACTTCCGATATATATATGAGGGATGAAGCTTTGAAGGCTCATAAAGGGTTAATGACTTCCGATAAGAGGTTTTAGAGTGTGGTAGCCATATGGTTGCATCACTTTGTATTCAGTAATATTATTTATAGATTCAAATTATAATTTATAAGAGAAGCAAATCATATGACCTTTAGTAGAAAGCAGAAGAACTCCATCTCTATTCCCTTCCTTTAAATAGGCACCATAGAAATACAACTTCTAGACTCCACTAACTACCAGCTCCTTTCTTTTAATTGCTGAAGGGAGATGCACTTTTGTGTCTTAGACCATTTTTGGTGATTCAAACATGGTCTCTCGATACAATCTCCTTTCTTCTCCATCAAAAACTGGAATAATAGCATAAGTAAAATCTAGTTTAAGCACTCCTTGTAGTTTGGCTCCCAAAGATCTAAAGAGTAACATTCCAAAATAGGCTGGAATATCTACAACAACCATGTCCATTACAATACTCCTAATAGGAGTTTGAGCCAATGACACCACCAAATCCTTAACCAATCCTATACATTTGACCTTCTTTGAATCAAAAGAATATAGGTCTTTATATGGCTCTGTAATTTGCAATTTTAATTACTTTGAAAATGGCATTAGATTATGAGATGCTCTCGAATATAGCATACAATTTGAAGTATGAAAGTATGCATAAGCAGAGAAATATAGAAAAGGAGATGTAGAATTATCTTTCTCCTCTACATGAGGACCAAACATCACTACTGGTCTTTCCTCCTGCAAATTAACTGCAATTACTGAATAATTATCTTGAGAGAGATTTCTAAAGCCAAAAACTTGCTTCTTATACATAGGAGTCTTCACTAGCTTTGTTAAAGGAATTGGAACTTTAAGCTTTTCTAATTCTTTCAATAAATTGAAAGAATGAATTTCTTTCACTATTTTCAATTGTTCCCCCTCATTTAAGTTCTAACTTAGGACCTTCTGAGAACTAACAACATGTTGTTGAACAAATTTGTGCAACACCCCTGAATCTTTCTTGCTGTTAGAACTTTCTCCTTGCTAAACAGTAACTTTTGAGACTACATTGACCTATTTCTTTCCTTTATCAACTTTTCTTGAAGATTGCTGCTACACTATGTGATATGTTTTCTCCTCCACATTGTCTGGGATTATTGATCTCTTCCTAGATATAAGATCATATTTGTTATGCAACTCTACTTGCATAAAATATGTAAACTTCTTATAATATTCTTCATTTTCTTCATCATCCAAAAAGACCTGAAAATCTAAATTAGAATGTTCTCTTATGACTCCTCTTTCTTCATCATACAATCTAGAAATTTGATTTTCATGTTCTTTAAGAGATTCTTCCATTGCTTCCTTTGGTTCTTCAATGTACAAAGTTGGTTGTATCTGATATTGATCCTTTCTTTCCCTTTGCATAATTTTAGTGGTTGCCTTCTAAACTGAGGATTAAAAAAAAAATGACTCTGTTGAATCTCTCTTGGTAGAATTTTACTTTTTAAGTCCATTTTCACTAATTTATTAAACAGTTTTTTAATGACCTTGGTAATTTCATCGAGCTTATGTTCATGAGAATATTTTTCCTTACTAGCATACCTCACTTCTTATTTCCATTTTCCCTTGTCTTAAAATTGTTCCTTTGGTTTAATTTTCCCTATAGCAGAGAGATTTGCTTCAATCTCCAGAGAAACAGTCTAGACTTGGTCTAAAGTAAGCGATCTCCTCTCCCTCAAGGTGAAACAAAAGTTAGAATCAAATGGCCCTGCAAACACCACTTTTTCTCCTATATATGGTGGCTTTATCTCTATTAAAAATATATTATACAACTTATTAAATATTTTAATGAATTCACTTACATCCTCTTTTGGTTTTCTTTTAATTGCATTGAATTTGGTTAGGAAATAACCATGATCTTTCTTTTCACCCCATCTCTGTGTAAAATCTTTTTCTAATTCCTTCCAAGTATTTATACAATTAGTAAGAAGTGTTCATAACCACTTCCTTGTTTCCCCACCAAGTGATCAGACAAATAGTATCATCACTACATCTAGATACTCAACATTTAAATTCTCGGCAAATGCACAAAAAGAAGCAATATGTATTTATGTTGTTAATTCATCCTCCCTTGTAGACCTGGGTAACAATTTAGATAATCTTGTGGCATAAAATTCATTGGATGAGGTAGATTTAAAGGTGCATATATGTTTAAAATAAAAAATTGGGATAGCCATATTTGAATTTGAGAGGGGAAAAGAGGAAATTCCTACCTGAAACACAAATGATTGAGGTGGGATAACAAAAATAGGATCTGGCTAACTGACAATAAAAAACAGCATTAGGGGAGTTTTGGGGTCTAAAATGGGCTTCTTAATAAAAATGTACAACTAAAATAAACTTTATAAGAGCCAATAAGATTTAATATAATGATGACCACCATGGGGTATGATTCACCATTTTTGGAGTTAAAAAGTAAAAAAATTAAAAAATAATAAAAGTACTTTCTCAACTAGTATTTTCAGCTTATCTCCCTAAGGTTTTACTCAAATTTTGAGTGGGAGTACTTGTTGGATGAAAATTTTAATTTCTCATCCAAGGAGTACCCATGTTGCATACTTTTGATGGATCCTATTACTCTAAAAATGAGAAATACAGGAAACAACATGATTGCAGTCACATTTTTCATGTATTTCTCATTTTTCATATAGGAAGGTCCATCAAAAGTATGCAATATGGGTACTCCTTGGATGAGGAATCAAATCATACATCCAACGTATGATTTCACTCGAAATTTTAGTAAACCCATAAGGGGATAAGTTTAAAATACGAGTTGAAAATTTATTTTTTCTTTTTTCACTCTAAAATTTGATGATGTAATCTAATATTATTTTATTATTTCTACTATTATTTTATAATTTCCTTAGGAGACCCATTTTAGACCTCAAAAATCCCCTAATGTTTGATTTGGAACTAAAAAATCAATTACTTTAATCTCTTCAATTTCTAGAAAAGAAAAGGACACTGAATCGAATGGTTCTCCTTCTAATGTGGGTTCTGAAAAAATGTTTTGAGAGGAAGACAAACTTTCTTGAGAAAAATCAAGATTTTTCGCAACTTTTCGTGAATGAATGGTCTTAAATAATTGTGGAGTAGAAGTAGAACCAAGAACAGAGATAGTATAGTTTGGAGTTGTTGGGGATTTTGGCTTCCAAACTCTTTGAGAAATTAGTTTCACTGGATCAGAGAGGATATCTGATTTCTATTGCAAGGTATCAGACCTCATGTGGGGTCTTTTCAGAGGAAAGTTTCTTTTATTGGTGAGGGACATATCCTAAGAACTTTATTTTCTCACCAGATAAAGAAATAATTAGAAAGAAAAAACGCACAGAAAAATATTTTTGTATCTTTATTCCCCAACAACAACGCCAAAAAATGTTTTACCTTGGAAGACAACCTCCAGCTAAGGATAGGTCGGTGCCCAAAACATTTGTTTAAGACTGTGAAAAGATAATTGTGTTCTCCCATTGTTCAAACCCCTGAGATTATAATTAAAAATACAATTGCTCTTGATATTCTATGGAAAGAAACAATTATTTAAAGTGGCCTTATAATGTTGAATACAAATTTAATGAAAGAATAGTCATAAAAGATAGTGGAAAGTCTCCAGCACAAGCTACGTAATGCAAAATCTTTGTTTTCAACCTTAGAAGAAATACGCAATTGGCAAGGGATGATATGTCATCCTGAATTTAGTGATTCTACTATATGTAGGTTTGTCAACAAAAAGAGTTCTCATCAACCATAAAAGATGGAAACCCCTTTGCAAATAATTAACAATGGTTTCTCCCTTCAACATTGTTGTTCTTTCATGAGTTTACCCAATGTTTCTTTTTTCCTCTACTAGCAAAGTCTCATAAGTCTCCCAGGGTAATAGATTTCCCTACTGGTCCCGGCATTAGGGAAAACCTGCTCTAGTTCTCTTATCAAAATCAGTATTAAATTTCATTACAACTTCTTTGACTTCTGTTAATTTTTATTATGTTTTCTTCCTCTATAGGTTCTTTACAATCAGCTTATTAATTTCTAACACATACTCAGTTCTATATTCAAATCCTAATTCCCTTAATTGTTGTGAAGATCTTGAATTAAGAAAATCAATCATTTTATTTGTGAACTAATTTCTTTGCTGTAATTTTTGTTTATTTGCAATAATCATATTTTCTAATTCTATGATGATAATCTTATTCTCCTCTACTATAGACAATGACTCTTAGATGTTCCTCATAGTATTATGATGTAACTCAATAAAAATTCTCTGGCTTGAATAAGGGACATATTCCCCTTCGTCTTCCCCTTTAACTCTTTAATTTCTTCAGAAGCAACTTGAAAATCATTCCTACACTTGTCATCATTTTCCTTAGACATTTTCAATTCTCTTTCAGTAGCTTTTATAACTTTGAAGGCACTATCATAATCTATCTAAATTTTCTTCATCTCATTATTAGAAATCTACAATCCATTCATGACTCTAGTCATCTTATCAGCTGGTTCCTTAGAATCGGCTTCTACTACAATAGCACAAACATGAGAATGAATTTTCTATTGTAAAACAAAATTTATTTCTTTCAACTTGGCGATTTTTTCATTTCCCTCTATGAGCTCCTCAGTCAGAGCCTCTTTCTCTTTTTCCACCTATGCCACTTCTAAATCCATTAGATGTTAAATGGAAGGCATCTTCAATTTCTTCCTTACCAACTAAACTTCTATTTCAGCTTCCTGCAATAGCTTTTGAGCAGCACATTTGTCCTCTAGATTGACCCCAATTTTAACAATCATTTTCTTCAATTCTTTGTTTTGAGTGGTTAAAGCTCTAGATTTTTTCTTCTTCTAATTTTAATTGATTAACCACTTTCTGTAATAAAGTCTCAACCCTACTGATAGTCAAGGAAATCTTTTTCAAATCGCTGTAAATTATTTCACTAGTGTGCCTATGCAAGTTAGTGTTGGGTTGTTTTATATTCTTTCCACATAGTTAATAGGGGGTTTGAGGGGTACCCATAACCCCACTTTATGGGGTCCGGGGCAGCGCCC
>APFE030656781.1:0-27257 GCA_000404065.3 Pinus taeda
CCGAGTGGACACTATTCCCGTATAACAAGTAAATAAATCATTTGTGGGTGCGTGATGGATCTTCAAGGTTAGGAAGATAGCATATGGAAGCATAAAAAAGTACAAGGCCAGATTTGTGGCCAAGGGGTACTCTCAAATTGAGGAGATTGACTATGAGGATAACTTTTCTCCTATAGTAAGGTACTCATCCATCAGATCAATTCTTGCTCTGGCTACGCAAATGGGGTGAAATATCCACCAGATGGATGTAAAAACAACATTATACAATGGATTTATTAAGGAGAACGTGTACATCGAGAAACCAGAAAGCTTCAAGACTTTTGATCAAGAGTCTCATGTGTGCAGAATCAAGAGAGTGTTGTGCAGTCTCTAGAAATTACCTTGTGCATGGTACGCGAGGATTAATAGTTATCTCACTGGTTGGGGCTTCACCAAAAGTGAGGTGGATGAAAACCTCTATCATATCTTGGTAGAAGGTAAATTTTTTTATTACTGTCTTATATATTGATGACTTGATTTTAACTGGTGATGAATAGTTTATCAGACCTTGCAAGAGAATTTGAAATGGACATGGATCTTATGCACTACTTCTTTATATTGGAAGTGTGGCAAGGCGATGGGGAACTATTTGTCTCTCAAGGAAAGTGTGCAAAAGAGATACTATAGAGGTTATTCATGGAGAGTTAAAAACCCATGGAGACACCTCTAGTGACCAACTAGAGGAGGGAGGATGCCACTTCAAGTGAAGAAGTGGTTGCTACCATATATCACCAACTAGTGGGTTCACTTATTCGCCCTATGAACACACGATCATATATGTGCTATGCAGTCAACCACCTAATCCAAGCTATGGTTAGGCCAACCAGATTATTTTTTAGGGTAGCCAGGCATGTTTTATGGTACCTCAGAGGCATTTCCCAGTTTGGACTATGGTACAGACAGACAAAGGGAGTGAAGTTTTGTGGCTTCACAGATGCAGATTGGGTGGGAAGTTCATCATATTGGAATATTACATCAAGTGGAATTTTCAATGTTGGTTCTGCAATTGTTTCCTAGTATAGCATGAAGTAAAGATCTATGGCACTCATCTCAGAAGAAGCAGAATACATGATTGCAAGTCAAGCAGCATGTGAGGTGATCTGGATGAGAAAGGTACTTTTCGGATTGTTTGGTTATATTATGGATCCAAATTTGATCTATTGTGATAATCAGAGTTGCATCAATCTCTCTGAGAATCCTATTTTTCATGATCGATCCAAGCATATAGATACCAGTTATCACAATTTACGAGACTTTGTGTAGAGGCAGATAATGTTGTTGTATTATATTCTGAAAGAGAAACAAGATGCTGACATTTTGACAAAGGCCTTATCAAGAGGAATGTTTGAGTTCTACAGATGTAGGATAGAGGTGGTTGATAATCCCTTTCTTGCTGAGAGGGAATGTTGAAAAATGCAGCAAGAAATTCTCAATTTAATTTTTCCTTGATTAAATTGAGAAAGTTCAAATTTCCACATCAAAAAACAACTTGGATTATGTTAACATGGAAGATTCTAACACTAGTAATATCAGCGACAATGAAATATGCCAAAATCTCTCCATCATTCCTCTTGATTTCCCAATGATCTTGGTATGCACATTGCAATAACCAGTCTATGATATCGACACAAGGAAACATTAGTGGGTGTGCAGCTACTTTATGCAATTGATATCTTTTGATATTGTTATATACCTTGAAATCCTATCTGTCTTGAGGGATGTCTTGGTTGGCAAACTCTGAGTAAATTTCCCACCAGGTCAGATTTGTCTTCTTATTGATATTGCAAGCATTGTCTCCATAAATTGGTAGAATGGGTGGGCTTTCAACGACTCCCTTGATATTGCTTCCTGCTCTAGAGAAACTCTTACTCAAACCCTTGCAAGAACTTTTCACCATCAGTGGTGTCATCTCTATAGAGAAGGATGAAATGTTGATACAATCTAGATGGATGTCACATAGCATTTCTAAAATGTGATCCCAAGACAAAGATGTTAACATGAATAAAAATAACACCAAACACAGATAAAATATTACTGTGGAGTCACAGGCACAAAATATAGGTGGATCACTTGGTCACAATTTGGATTAGTAAGAAAGTCACCATCTCAATAGGTGAGACAGGTCACACAAAATATTAAAAGGACATGTTGAAATATGAATTAGTAAGTCACCAAGGTTCACTTAAGAGAAAGTCATAAGAGAGACTTACTCTCATGAGTCTGTAGATGAAATTGTGCAACTAGGGGCAGTCTAAGTGCATTGTAAAAAGGAGGAAGATGCAAGTGGCATGGGCTAGCGGTTCGCATTTGGAGTTGGAATTCTTTAATGTGACCTTATGCCTATGTGACTAGGGGTGAGGGAGTATGGTCGCGTGGTCACAACATGAACTAGGTCACATAATATCAAACCTTTTAAATTGTCACCTTACAACTATGGGAAAAGGGACGGTCTAATAGAAATTTGGCCACTAATTATAAGGGAAAAGGGTATTCCCAAACGCAAGTTCATGATTGGGTATGGGTTGTGACTCATGATTGTACGTGTGTTTCAACCTAGGATGAAGAGAGATACAATTGAGCTCGTGCCCAATTGTTTCGACCAAAACCTCAAGCTTATAGGGAACCAAGTGAGTAGTGAGAACCATATGAATTGATGATAGCTTTGATTTGCACCAGACGTGAGTTTGAAATTCGACAAGAGGAGAAGTGACTTGGGGAGTGCCGCCTAAGGTTCCATTTGAAAGGATGAATATCTAGGGCTGGGATGAATGAGTTGAACTAGTTGTGCGGAAGAGAGAGTTTAGGACACTTAGTTTCGTGGTAGGGAGCTAGGGAAACGAGGGAAGTGAGATTGGTCTTAATTTAAGGGATATGAAAGTCTTGATAGGAAATTGCAAATTCCAGCCACCAAGGAAGAGGACAAATGGAAAATTTGAAGGACACAATGATTGCAAGGAAGAGGCAGCATTTCCTACTTGTGGGGGTCGTGAGGTTTTTGGTCAGTGGAGTGCTTTGTTTACTTAGTTGTAGAGTGAGAATGAAATGTAGTAGAGAGGTGTTGGGTTTATATAAAGAGTGTGCACGTGTGGATAGAGGGGTCGTAACCAGATAGTGTGTAAACAGAAAGTCCCATGTGACCAGCATTAGGCAGAGATTGCAAAATGAGTTTTCACTGAGAAAAAGGTTGCATGCAACCTACTTGAAGGAAGTTGGAAGTTAAGGATGTGCTAGGGAGTGGTCACATGCGAATTATTGCATAGGTGTCACAAGGTCGCACCAAAACCGGGTCGCACAAGCTATGGACAACTCAAATGTGGCTATGTGACTAATAGGGCCAATTAGTGTGCAATAAGAGGTCACGTGCTACTAACAAAGGTAGGGGTCGCTAGTTGCAATGGAAATTGATGGAGAAGGTTGTGACTAGGCTCATCAATTGTGACATTGTTACTTTAATAATTAGGTGAGAGATAAGGTCGCAAGTCGCATGTTTAGGGATTAGATGGAATCTCACCAATATGACTAGTGACTTATAGGGAAACCTTGTTTTAGGCTTTCCAAGGTAGGATTTTTCAAACTCCCAAAGAGATCCTAAAGATGTAAAGGGATCGTGAAACCCTAAGGGACCATAGGAAAATATTGAAAGAAGGTCTAGTATAGGGAGGCTCCAAAATTTTGAAATGAGCTAAATTTTGGGGTTGTTGTAGCTGCTACAATGGGCATTTAGTATTGCATTTCAACATAATTATAATTTCTAAGATCAGGATCAATATTATGGAAAATTTGAGTATATATATGCTTCCGCAATTATTTCAATTATGTTTAATCAAGATTCATTGAGTGGTGTTTCCTAACTAGGAGTCAGGGACATTATAAGGTGTTATGAGAGCCTAGTTTCAACACTAAGTCTGAATTGGGTCAAAATTACAGGTTATCCACCATGTGTTTGACAAAAGTGGTATATGATGTAAGTAACAAACATTTATATAAATTCTAGAGTAGATGCCATCGAAAGATTTCTAATAGATTTTAAAAGGAATGGTAGGTTAGAATTGATGGTTTACTGGGATTGATTGGACCAGATTTGGGGCAGTTTGAAGAATAACAATTTTCTCACCAACTATTTGAAAAAATTATGAATGGTGAGAACTGTTAAAATTCCCCTCAAAATCAAAGTACACGTGTTAATAAAAGCTCAATAGTGGATCATTTAAATTGATTGTAGGGTAATTTGAGGAAATTGATTTATTTTTAGCCTCGAAGGACTGAAGTTCAATTACAGGGCATCACTTTCATGGAAAGAGGGTTTTAATTTTTGTGTTAATTATTATATATATATATATTCCTCATTATTAAAGAAATGTGTGTGAAAAAAAAAGAGGGTAGGGTTCCAAGGGTGGAACCCCTATCTGTTTCAACAATAATTGTTTAAGATAAATGTTTATATTTAGTAATTTGTTCATAATTTATTTTTATAACTGCCATTTCTAAATGCGTAATACAACTTCAACGTTACAAGGTGATATAATATGTGTGATTACAAGGGAAAGTTGAGTGGGGAAATGTTGAATACATGGTAATCTATATAATTATAATGAAATGATATTTGGAATGATCTTGATCAAGTGATATCTCAAGCCATGAGGGATCCTGAAAAGTTTGTATTGAGATCCATGTGATTTGGAAATACCCATAAACAAGTCGTTTGACATGAGAGATTGATTTTCAAAGTTGGAAAAAGAGAAATATTGTTTCTTACCATACTTTTTATTAGTCTTTACAAACATATGGATAACAAGAGTGATTTTCAACTATTAACCAATTACTTGATTTACGTCGTCTGATGCGAATTATGTTTGGTCGTTGGGTGCCATGAATCGAGAGGTAATGTGTCATGGAAAGCATCGAATTACATGCCTAATAGTTTTATTTTAGGTCCCTAAGTTTAGATAGGGTTTTCACCTATTGAGCTTTGTTGATTCTTCGTGCTTCGCCTTCTGCAACATTTCAAAAAACAGTGAATGAAATAGATGGGATATCAAGATATACACCAAGTCTAACACTGATGGATCCTTTCCATGTTCTCAAGGATGGTGTTAAAGTGTCTTTTGTTGTGGAAATAGGTGGGTGGTTTTGAAGGATGTGGGGAAAGAATGACTAAAATATGAAGAATTTGACTTGAAAATCAAAATCCAATTACAAACTCTAACCAAGACGAAGACAATCTGATTTAGTTTCAACATATTGGTGATAATTTTATTACACATTGTTTTTTTTTGGGTTCATATTGTTGGGATTCGGAAGCCCCATAAAGCAAAAAAGCATCCCGTAGAAGAAGAACCAACCATAATTTAACTACAAAGGTGTGATGTTGAAATTGATGTTTTTTTGTATAGTTATTCTAATAACACGCATCATGGTAATGTCTTTGGTATTGGAATTCTGATTTCAATTCATTTTTGTATTATGGTTAGAGAAATTAGAAGTTTGAGCGACAGGAGGCCTGAAAAGAGTGAAATTTATTCTTCTCCTGTCGGTGGGAATGGTGTGGGCATGTCTCACGAGGAGGTGTAGAAGCTACCTGCCTTTGAATATAAACACATTGGTATGTATATTATGTTACATAGAATGCTTTGCAATGATGCTGAAAATAATGATGATAGGATTGAGAATGGATTATGGATGCATGAATTTGATTGTTCAGATTGTGTTGTTTTCTTAGATGGATTTTAGATGGGTGAGACATGTAGGTTTATGCCTCTTTGTAGGCACACTTTTCATGCAGAGTGTGTGGATTCAGGTTTGTCTAAGAACCCTTTGTGCCCCATTTGTAAGACTAGCTCTCAGCAGCATGGTGCGGAAAGGGGGACATTGGTGATGGAGAATGTGTTAGAGCTGGCCCAAGTTGGGGGATATCAGATGGGGAGTGGGACTAGAGATATTTCTATTGGGGTTTCTCTGCAAGGAGGGTTAAGAGGAGAGAGGAGGTTTTCATCAGTCTAAGATGTCTAATTTGGTGTCCAATCCACCTTCACCATCAAGATACTTTACTACTAATTAACATCTGGTTTGCTTCTTTTTTGCCTTGATAAATGTTAATAATGTTGATAAAACCATATTTATGAATTTAACACCACTCTTTCGCAATTTAACACGTTTTGAAAATAAAAATGCAATTTCCAACTCTATTACAAAACAAGGACGAAGATGATCTGATTTAGTTTCAACATAATGGCAATAATTTTATTATACACTATTTTTCTGGGGTTAATATTGTTGGGATTCGGAATCCCCTTGATATTGATAAAACAAACAATCATCCCATAGAAGAAGAACCAAGCATAATTTAACTACACAGTTGTTGTGTGGAAATTGATGTATGTTCATATAGTTACTCTAATAACACATATCATGGTAACGTCTTGACTCTGTGGTGATATCAGTTGTAATGATTTTCTTTGTTGTTGGAATTCCGATTTCAATTCATTTGTGTTTTATGGTTAGAGCAATCAGAAGTTTGAGCAAAAGAAGGAATGCAGAGAGAGGAATTTCTTCTTCTCTTGTTGGTGGGAATGGTGTGGGGATGTCTCAGGAGGAGGTGCAGAAGTTGCCTTCCTTTGAATATAAACATGGTGGTATGTATATTATGTCACATAGAATGCTTTACAATGATGTTGAAAATAATGATGATAGGATTGAGAATGGATCATGGAATCATGAATTTGATTGTTCAGAGTGTGATGTTTGCTTGGATGGATTTCAGAGGGGCGAGATGTGCAGGTTGCTGCCTTTTTGTAGGCACACTTTTTATGCAAAGTGTGTGGATTCATGGTTGTGTAAGAATCCCTTTTGCCCCATTTCACTAGTGCTCAGTAGCATGGTGGGGAAAGAGAGACATTGGTGATGGTGAATGTGTTAGAGTTGGCCCAAGTTAGGGAATGTCAGATGGGGGGTGGGACTAGAAATATTTCTATTGGGATTGTTGTGCAAGGAGGGTTAAGAGCAGAGAGGAGGTCATCGATCTAAGATGTCTAATTTGTTGTCCAATCCACCTTCATCATCAAGATATTTCCTACTGATGAACATGTGTGGAATTTGTTGTCAACTACATCATTTCATCCTTGTTTCAGTACAAATCCAATGATGATGATGGCAGTGGTGGTATGATGGTTATTGATGTTCTGGACATTAATCAGATCTAGAGCCATGATAGCCACACTAAGAATAAAAATTCATGCAAGTTAATAGCAACTCCAATCCCATCTTGTAGAGCCAATGACGAGGATGGTATGAGTGGTTTTAGTGTTTTGAGCCCAAGACAAAGCCAAAATAAAAATCATAATTCATGCAATTTAATGTCGATACCAATTCCATCTTGCAGACCTCTCGACAATGATGGTGTGACGATTAATGGAATTTTGATAGCTAGCGAGAGTCAGAGTCAAAATCAGATTGTGTGTGACTCAAAATTTTCTCTACTACGCATTGCAGACCTCCTCATGATGAGGGTGTGAGAATCATATCCAGAGCCTAGCTCATGATGGGGATGATATGGCATGATGCCTAAATTGGGTCCTACTGCAATATTAACTTATTATGGTGGATATAAAAATACAAGCCAATTATTAGTCTTCCTTTTCATATAGCTTGAATTTTTGGTGCAAATACACTTATATAACTACTATTGCATGACCTCAGATTTTAGAATTGAGACTTCATCATTAATGACTTGACAGTTTTGATTCATATAATTTTTATGAGTATTCTCTGTAAATTATTCATTTGAGTACATGTTTTTTGGACATTGGACATTGGATTTGTATGCTTTATTTGAATGCATTGCAAACAAATGCTTTTTTAGTGTCCACCATATTCAACATATTCATTATTTAAAATGTGGAAAATCATATTATGGCCTTGTGCATAAATCAGGTTTTTGCTACAATTTTTTTTTTTTTGTAAGCTTGGTAGGAATACATCTTCATCATGTCTAACTTCTCACCCTGATCAAGGGGGATAGCACAAGATTTGAACCCAAGACTTCTGGTTCAGTGAGACTTCATTTCCATGGTCATTGACAATTGAGCTATACCAAGCAGATGATTTTGTTGCAATTTTAATTTGCTATGGTGGATGTAAAAACGCGGGCCAACTATCAATCCTCCTTTTTAACTAGGTTGAATTTTTGGTGCAAATACACTTATATAGCTATTAGTGCATCACCTCAGATTTTAAAATTGATAGTTCATCATTAATTACTTTATAATTTTGATTCGAAGTTCATGAATTCCAGCTCAGGGCTATTAATTTTCTATATTTTTTTCCTACTTCAAAGGAAGAATGTAACTTATTGTTGACTCTATTTTTATTTTTAGTCTGAAGGCAGTGTAATTATCTCAGATTATTTTCAATGTAAAAGAAAAAGGCAATTCGTTGATTTGAAGGGTTCTAATAATTGAGGTAGTAAAACTATAAGAAAAAATAAATTTGTGACTTTTGTGCTTACAAAATTTGCAACCTAGTGATGACCCTAAGAAAAATGAACTCTATGTTGGTAAAGGAAACTACATCTAAATGCTTGATCAAAGAAAACTTTAGCGGGAAAAGGATTTGTAGTTATTCATCGTATTACAACCAGGCTATGATATTGTGAAGAAAATATAGCAAGGCAACGACTTTCATTGTATTTCTAGTTTGTATAAGACTAATATTGGTCATAAAATCGCTGCCATCAAAAGATTCTTGTTTAAAACAAAAGTGAGAGGTTAAAGAGAGGTAAAAATGAAAGCTTTTGAATTTACTAAAAAAATAGCTGGGGCAAGCGCTAAGAAAAATATAGGAATGAGGATACTGGTACAGTAAATATTTGGGAACAATGCAACTATTATCGTCGAAAGTCTATTGGTAATGGGAAGGCAAAAAATCAAACCCAGGACCTGCCCTCAGCTAAAATAGATTGAAATGCATTAAATATTAAGGTTGGGGATGTTTTGGAATAATGCAATTATCAATGCAAATCCTAGAAGTGTTGTTCCTCTTTGAATCTTTGTGATAATGATGTTACTGATATTAAGCATAACTCCTTATTTTGAAGATGGAGAATATGTTAAGAGGGTTGTCTTTGGGAGATGATGGGTTCAAAAATAGTGGAGCTATGGGAATTGTTCTGCCTATGTAGTAATTGTCGTCCTCCCAGGGATTTGAAACTCACTTATTCAAATTTCCAAAGCTATTACTGTCATCCTTATTGTTTCCAAAGCTCTTCCATAGGTTGTAATGATTATATCCATTTGCTGGTCTATGGGCACCTAGATCAACAACACTACAGGGGTTACTGAAATCCCACTTCATTGTAAGCTTTAAATCATTACACTCACTTTCTCACATTTTCTGTTCATTTGTAAGTAAATAAAGAGTTTAGTTGCAATTAGAGTTAATCCAATTCAAAGGCTGGCATCTGCGGTTTTAAATGCTGCATAAAACACTTTCATTGCACCGCTAGAAAAAACCATCCTTTTCCCAAGACCGTCGATCCCCAGGTTCAAATGTCATGCAATTCCAGCTAGTGAGAGTCTTGTACAACATGAATTGCAAGTAGTGGGAGTAATTCCATAATGTCTTATGTCAATTTCTGCAGTAATTTCATTCAATTCTTTGAATTAATTTTTATTAATCTCAAAATCTTGGATTAGGATGCCAATTAGTGTATATTTGGTGATATGTTGTAATAAGATGAGGTGTCTTTCACAGTTTAGTCTCACAATCCTATTTTACATTAGCAACCAAGTAGGTATATTTCAATCATGTAGATTAGTAGAATGCAACAATGTTTTTGTTAGTGGAGTTCCATGTTTCATGTAATTTGAGGTTTGTTTAGTGGTGCATTTTGGATATTTTCACTTGTTAGCTTTCCTTGTGTTAAAGTTGGATATATTTTCTATTGATTAATTTTTGGGGAGCCATGAGTCCCATCATCACATTGACGAAGAATTGGGAGATCTAAATCTTAAGCTTGTCCCAAACTTTAAAAATGATTTTCCCAACAAATCATGGGGGCATACCTTTCTCTTTGTGGGTGTCACTTTTGCTTACAGCCATTCAGGCTTTAACCAACAAGTCATGGGGGCATATCTTTCTCTTTGTGGGTGTAATTTCTTCTTGCATTCATGCAGTCCTAAAGGATGAAGGATGTTAATATTTTAAATCAATGAGTCAACATTATGGCATAAAACCAAGAGAGGATCACTACAAGTGTGTGGTTTACCTTCTCAGTTGAGTTCATCTCCTGGATAAAGCACTAAACTTTATCATTGAAATTCCATTTATGCCAGTGCTTTGGTCTGGGGAAGTTTACTTGGTGCTTCTAGAATCCATGCCAACATGGAGCTAGCAAAACATGTAGAGTTGGAACCGCATTCAAGTGGACCATATGTGCAGCTGTCCAACATCTATGTTTCCGCTGGTAGATGAGATGATAAAACCAATGTTAGAAAGGTGATGAAATACAAAGGGTTGAAGAAGGAAATGGGACACAACTAGATCAAGATTAAGAATGAGGTGCATACATTTAGCACACCAAATAGATCACATCCAGAATTAGATAAATTCTAAGAAAAATTGGCGGAACTAATTTATCAAATGAAGAAAGGAGGGTATGTTTGTCATACAAAATTTGTGCTACATTACACCTAGCAGCAAGAAGAAATAATATTTTTTGTGCAATCTAATGGAAGGTTGGCCATTTTCTTTTGGGCTTCTCAATGAAATAGATAAAGTCTAAGAAAAATTGGTGGAACTAATTTATCAAATGAAGAAAGGAGGGTATGTTTGTCATACAAAAATTATGCTACATTACGCCTAGCAACAAGCAGAAATAATATTTTATGTGAAATCTAATGGAAGGTTGGCCATTTCCTTTTGGGCTTCTTAATGAAATATCAGGAACATGTTTCACGATCATTATAAATGTTTGTTGATACTTTTATATTTCCATCAAGTTTATCTTCAAGATTCATAATCTTGACTTTGTTGCAAATGATAGGCACTACTTCCATGATGCCATGAGAAACAGGGCAACAAAAGTATTTCTCATAGAAATGATGGTAAATAAATAAAATTACATAAAAAAAAAAATTACTTCTATCTTCTATGTTACTCTTTCCTACGCTCACGCCTTATGGTATTTCCTTTGCGACATGTGGTGCAATTTCTAGTATATGCCTTGTATATAGTAATTCATATGACATGTTTCGTATATAAAAGGTTGAGGGATGTTTGAGCTACATTGTGCCAGCCTATGTGGACACAAAAGGATGCCAACGTTAGTGAGAGGTTTGATAGAATTAATGTAGAATGTGTGACAAAATTTTATGTAGAGCAGTGTGGTTTCCCTTTACCAGTTTGGCCAAACTTTTTATACATGCAACATCATAAAATTGTTACAAGATATATCAAAGGTTAATTACATTGAAACATTGTGTGAAGGTATATTAATATATATGCCTTGGTCTCATACATTAATTTGGTGTCTGGCTTGGTCGTGACCTTAAAATTGAATAATAATAATAATAATATAGATATATACACGGTAGAGATGAGACTAGGTGAAACCATTGCAACATGGAAAGTCCACGTACTTTATAAGCCCCAAGCCATATGACCGCGAACGAGGCTAGGAAACTGAGTGTTAGGCTATGGTGTAGAGATGAGCTATGAAGCCCAAGTAATGAGCTATTGATCACAATGGAGAAACAGAGCCACGAGCATGATGTGGCGATGAATAAAGCAAGCTTAACTCTAAGTGGAACCTGCCAAGTTGGGGGTCATGTGAGTTGGCTTGGAGGTGGAATAAAGAGTTGCAGGTCAACAAAGTTGAGCATCTACTAAATGGTCGAAGTGTCTGAGCGATCGAGTAGCCAAGTGTGGGCCATAAGTTGCATAGGCAGGTGACTCATCGCAGTGATCAATGGGGTTGGTGGGGTCGATCATATTATAAAAAAAAATATTAATTTTATTCAAGCATTATAATGTATACCATGGTGTCATGGGAGCATGGAGGATAGGTGGAGGGGCCCGTGATATGGCCCAAACTATATATATATCACTACTAGGGGATGAATCAGTAGTGATAATCTTTATATAATTTTAATTTATTTTTGTTAGTTTATTGAATAGAAATGCACATCAACAATATGAGTAGAACTTAATATAAAAGTAGTATAAACACAACACATGAAAACCATGAAAGACATCAAAACAGGCATGCACAATGAGACACAAGATATTTCTTGTGGAAACCCCGAAGGGATAAAAACCACTTTGGTGTTGTTGTGCTGCTCTAAATATTTTTTTAATAAAATACATTCTCGTACAAAGTTTAGTTAGCCACTACCAGCAAGGAGCCACCACCCCTATAACAATTTAGTTTGCCACCACCAACAAAGAGTGACTAACCCTGAAAAAATTTAGCTAGCCACCACTAGCAAGGAGCCACTACCCCTGAAACAATTTTGTTTGCCACCACCGGCAAGGAGCCACGATCCTTGAAATAACTTAACTATCCACCACTAACAAGGAGCCACCACCCATTAAACTCTATGGCCACATTTGAATATATTTGAAACTGGGATCCCAATCATCAAACAGTCATCTATGTAACACAAACTCGAATAAATCAGCAGCAACAAAACTCTAAAGCAAGCCCTCTCTCTATCACACAATCCTCTATAGCTTACCCTCAAAAACGATCACTGCTACATGCATACAATATTTCTTGGGACTGCACAAAAAACTCTGATCTACATATGATTTACAATGTGCCCTCTCAATGTGCCACTCTCTTAATCCATCCAACCATAAAATATGGTGTAAATCAAATCAAAACATATCATCTATTATGATGGACTTCAACCTCTACATCGTCACATCAAATTTGATCTCTACTACCTACATACAACACTATGATTTATTTTTGATATTCTGTGTGAGCTACTATAGCCACATTACTTCTATCTCAATGCCCTCTTAATGGAACACCCTCACACTCACAAATGAACCAACCAAACATTCTTATAGCTTTCTCCTATTTGCAATTTTCTGAAATGGTTAAATCAGTAAATGCATAAAGCGATGGAGCACTTAACAACTCTTTTCACTCTAGAATCAGTTTGTATCATTCTCCTTGAATTGATCTTGCCACCAAATACACTTAATGAGAAATATTCTTCACTTTAACCACCTTCTATAAGTTTATTAAACTTTCTTGACCTTTTTAAGAAAAGTCCCAAACAAAAACACTAGAAAAAACTAATAAAGCACTTGAGGTGCGTGAAAAATCTGGAGAAGATTCACCTACATGCATAGCCACTAGGATGACTACTAGCTTCCAGCAACTATAGTCTCTCCCTTTCCATTGGTCTCTCAGCGGCTGAGAGCCTACAACTTCTTTATGTAGGTCTAACTCCTAACAACTATAACAGGGCATGCATGAATTGACATCAAAATTATATCTCAACTTTAGGAGTGAGCTAGATACATCATGATAGCGGTCCCATAATAAATTTGACATCATGAAAACATTTTGAAAGACCTATAGGACTCAGTACATGGAATAAGAGTCATGAATACATGGCATACATCAGGTTACATCAATGGCAATTCCAACAAGCCAACAAGCTCCTCCTTTGCCAATGATGTCAACTTGAAACTTCCCTTTCTGAAGTGAACTTATGAAGTTGAGCACACACAAAACCATCTCCCCCTTTGACATCGATGGAAAGGGGAAAAACATACCAAGGCCAATACACCATGCCTTCTCCATGTTGAACATGCTCCTCCTATACATGTAATGGGATGAAATCATGGGATAAACAAAGAGATACATAGTTCAAAGATGAAAGCAATGTCAAGACTCCTCCATTGATCACATAGCTAAAAAGATAA
Source organism: Pinus taeda (assembly GCA_000404065.3). Taxonomy (NCBI): domain Eukaryota; kingdom Viridiplantae; phylum Streptophyta; class Pinopsida; order Pinales; family Pinaceae; genus Pinus; species Pinus taeda. The sequence continues at coordinate 13,978 of APFE030656781.1, forward strand.
GCAATAAAAATCCCCCTAGACATGAGCTATGTCTGATCAATAACACACTAAATAAACAAACACTAGATCTTTAGCAGCAACAGTATACACAATTTGTCTATCTCATGTCAGCATCTCCATGTTGTACTTTACCAACACAATCACTCTAGTAATTGAATTCTTCTCTTCTACGGAAATAGGTACTAATAGAGAAAACACCTCCATGGTTTATGTACAAATAATTTTACCATTGACATTACCTCCTTGCCACATGCAAGAGGACATAAACTATCAAATGAGCTAAATGCGAAAATATGTATGGAGATTTTTCATGTGTTACTAGGCTATCCCACGTCCCACACATAGTTGCAACAAGACTCTAACTCACTCTCCAATGGATGCATGCCAAATTTGCAAGACTCATTATGGTGCATGCCTAGAACACTCAACCAAATATATGCCATGACTCATTACAATGGCCCTCATGACTACAACAATTATTCCCAACAATCCATATAAGACTGATACAACTCTCATGTATATCTCTCAAAGCATGATTGACTCATGACTACACAATCAACATGACTCAATGATAAAATCAACAAGATACAAGGCTTTATCTTGCACTCTAGGGTGCATAGATGACTAAAACAATATGGTCCACTACAAAACATGCTCCAATAAAAAATCTTGCCTCTATGCAAGATCAGTACAAGACTGAGAAATCTCCTCCACAAGCCCATACATGGCTGTCACAAGTGCTGCTCAAATGTACATAAAAATCCTCTCACCAATGCATGCCTAACACAATGACATAATGCATGTACATAACATATATGATCAGCAACATGTGCTCTACATAGCATCAATATATTCATGATACATATCACACAATAACATGAGTCAACCTCTCTAAACATCAGCCATAGACTAGGATCTCAACAACAACAATCAACAATACATGGCAATGATCAATGGCCTAATAGAAACATGAAGGATTTTTGCATCATGAAAACCCTAATAGAAACAACAGCAATAACCAACAACATAATACACCAATCAACACTATATATCAGCCCTTTGTAGCAAAAACATCGCAGCAAAAACAACCACCATATGGAGCATAACCATCTGTGAGATAATTTGAACTAGTAGTAGAAAAATACAATGATGCATTGGTGGCAATAATACATATCTCTTCAGCAACCCTTCTCATCAATATAGGCATCATACATCACTTGGCTCAACAACATGAATCCATGCTCCTACAAAAGTGCATGTTATAGCACTAGACAACATATCAAGAAGCATCCAGGACATCTTTAGCAACAAATGAGTCAATACATTAATATGCTCTCAATGCAAACTCTCCAACAAAAATAGTAAGTGGCCAAGCAAATAATGTTTCAAATGAGCAATAAACAACCACCAAGAACATTTTAATAACATCGACACCACATCATTTATCCACCATGATCATCTCCTAATACCTCTGCATACTAGTTACAAATATCTATCAATGGAACAATTCAAGCAATTGCAACCATAAAATATAAGTTCCATGCAACATCATCATTTTTTTCTTCATAGCAGCGACACATACAATTTTCTCATATAATATTGGCATAGAATATCATGAGCTCAAATAACCATCAATCTGAATAAGAATGCTAATACATACCAACTGCATACCAACTCATGCAAAACTATGAAGTAGCACATAAGCCATGCAAAAACCAAAATACATACTCTTTCAATATATCAATGTCAAATAAGCACATAGAAGACTCCTGCAAACAATACCTTTTTCCTCTTATGCTAGCAAAGAACCATGATGTCACCAATAAACCACTACAACATTGGAAGCATATTAGATGCTCCCCCTGAACATGTGCCATCTCCAAATAATCTCCATACTTTGGGAAACTTCCTCCTGGAGATATTTGTGCTCATACTGACATCATAAATCCTTTATCAAAATCCTTATCACAATAGTCTCCATAGATACAACATTAGTAGCACTAGTCTAGCATCATAAAATCATCATAAAAAAGGATAAGCATCAACAAATCCTAGTTTCATACACCAAAACAACTCCTCATGGTTGAACTAATAAAAATCAATGTTGAAGACAAAGATAAACTGGTAGCATAAACTTTCACAACTCTCCTTGAGCTCATGCACCTCATAAACAATCAAATTTCTTCACATGCACTACTCTTTCTATGGAAACACATTCAATGATTAAACCTGGAAAATCATGATGTGTGTAACAGCACAAGTAAAACTAAAATTAATGTCAAAAGGAAAACAATTCTTTCAATGAAATTATACCTGTACTTTCCGGCTGCGAAGTGACCACAAGATTTGGGGACGACTCTCCTCCCAACCGTAGGCTCAATTGTGCAGGATTCTGCTACAACTCGCCACCCCCGAGCCCTCAATCAACGACTACTGCCAGTATTCCTAAGTCTTAGTATTCTCCCAAGAGAATGAAGATAGAACCTCAGAATGATCGAACCCCTCCCATCCTCCTCATCATTCATTAAATAGAACAAAACATTGGAAGGGAAACCACATGCACACCCTCCATGTGTTTGCATGCTACATGCCCACCCTCCATGTGTTTACATGCTACTTTTTCTTTACTTTTCTTTGATTTTTTGATAATTTCCCCTTTTTTTTATTAGAGCTTTAATATGGTTATTACTATATATATTTTTTTTATTACTTATTTCTTTTAATATCATTTTTATTTTTTTATTATGATTTATTTATTATTATTCATTATTTTTATTATTACTTATTATTTTTGTATTATTTTTATTAGTTATTATTATTTATTTTATTCATTATTATTTTTTATTATTATTAATTATTATTTTTGTATTATTTTTATTAATTCTTATTATTTATTATTGATTATTAAGGGAGGGATGTTACATACTCTCCCACTTTAAGGAACTTCGTCCCGAAGTTAAGTTTTTTTATTATTTATTATTATTTTTATTTCTTCATGTTGCCAACACCCTCTGCTGAACTAGTATAACCAGCAGGCATCGAAAGTCCCCAACAACCCGGGAAATCTCAAGGAATCTCTGTCCTTTTTCCCACTTTCGGCACCAGGCTAGGCCTGACCCGGTCTGTATCCTAGTCCAAGGCTGGCCCCCAAGGCTCGCGCCTGACTCAGACCTCATCTGCCCCAAGGCAGGCATCCGTTCTGGTACTCAATGACCACGGGCATCTCGCAGGCTGGCCCACTCCCTCCACAACTACTAAGGCGCACAGCTGCAGGCATCGAAGTCCTTTACATCCCTTCCAGACTTCGGCATCCCAATCCAATAACAGGCACCAAGCTTGGAACATCAGGAACCAAGCCTGGAATCATCAGGCACCAAGCCTGGAATCATCAGGCACTCGGCCTTCTCAAGATGGTCCCATAGCTCTTCAAGAGCTATCCATCAAGAGCTATACACAAGACAAAAGAATCACTGGCATATGTATATTCTCCCTCGTGTGTATGGGCTCGCACGAGATCATCAAATAAACCGGACCTCTCGATCCAATGTAGAGTCCTATCAATCATTATACTCCAACATACAACCAATGCATATCATAGAAATTTATCCATATACCAAATTTTGCATGTCATCATGAGAACATTCATCATAGTTAATCGCAACATTATGAATACTACATGCTATCATCATAAGTTATAACATCAACATCAATTACCTATAATAATGTAGTAAACGAATATGTCAATATATCTTGGCATAACATCATAATCATAAAACATCATTTAGATTCTCCATAAAGTATATGTCTTAGCTAAGGAGCATTATTCAGCACATATTTTAATCAAGTAAATAAGGAAAGTTTTGAAAAATAACAGCTGCATCTTCCCAGGTAGCTGACCCTGGGCTATATTGGTCCCATTGGACCTTGACTTGCTCAAACTCACGGCTCCTAAGTCGACGAACCCGATGGTCCAGTATACAGAATGGTTCGGCTTGAAGGGCTCCGTCCTCAGAAACCTACAATTTGTCAAATTTCAAAACATGGGATGGGTCGGGTACATATTTTCTAAGCATAGAAACATGAAACACATTATGCATCTTTCTTAGATGGGACGGCCATATCAATAGTACATATTTTCAGAGAATTATACATCGTCAATTATGGGTAGATTATCACCATCCAAGATTACAAGATTATATATTTTTCCAATGACTCAATGAGTCAACTCAAGAAAATGAGATAGTGGTCAAAGAATTTGATGTGTATAATGATGCAGGAGAAAAGCAATGAGGAGCTAATGAATGCACCAGACTTTAAGTTATACTAACATTATTCTGTTGTCAAGAATCCAATTGTTGTAGCCTATTGTTAAGAATATATCTGTCCTTCCCTTAATTCACCTTTCAAATGATCATTGAATGCAAGAAAGGGAGTACTAATGATCTAGATTCTATCAATCACGGAGATGTGGTTTAATATCCACCAAAAGTTGAAGAAGTGCTTCGAGTCTCGTGACTAAAGAATCTTTTTCCTAGTGCAAGATTAGCATCAATCTTGTGGAAAGAATATTATCTACAAAGTGGATGTCTTTTAACCAGTTAAGGCCCATGAAGAAACTGGTCATGAATAGTCCTTATGACTGGACAACATAATTACATAGTGGAGCTTTCTGGATAACCCACATAAACCTTTTTATGAAGAAAAACTAGCACTATCGGATGATTTATTATATGCTTTGAACAAAGTCGTATGGCCAAGAAAAGGAAAACTAAGGTGACATTTTCCTCACATTTAGTTACTATTTCATGTCACAGTATAAAATTTGTATTGATGTTTAGTCATAAAATTTATGAATCAAGCATAAAATATTTCACACCAAAAAGAAAAGACACTGCCAACCGACCCAGAACCGGATCGGATGACGGGGAAGGTCATGCCTCCCCAATAAAAATAATCATTTTATTAATTATATGGTCTGCCTGCAAGCGCACCCGCGAAGGCAACACCATTTCAAATCCCTTAAATTACAATACAATTAGGCGTAAAATTGTCTGCCTAAGATAAAAAATTGTAAGTTTGTCGAGAAATTTGTCCATACTGATCATCCTCATATTGTGATTTGAAACATTCAGACACCTGCAATCTTGCGATATACACTTACAAATTTACATACTTGTTATATAGCTTTGTATATAGCTCGATCAGCCGCACCTCCGGTGTCCAAAATCTGAAAAATCAATGCGGTAGTAGACCCGCAGAATTAACCGACAATGAAATGAGTGTACCCCATTGATGTAAATGGATTATCAAATGCTGAGCGCAATAGCGGAATAAAATATAGATGTGGAGGTATAACTAACTGTAAAAAGATTCATCTATCTACATAAAGATGCACCCAACATATGTGTTATCAACAATATTTGTTCAGGATGAGATGTTGGTTCATGAATACAACGTAATTTATAAAGCTACTAATGAGAATGACTCAATGAACCTACATGAAGATAGACAAGCAATAGCCAAGTCTGTTAATGAATTACAGTTTCAAAATCAAGATGAGATAGAAATGGTCAAGTTGAACACATAGATGAGGCTTTGGTTTCAATAATAATAATATAAATGGAATTTCCATGATCAAGACATGTACGAGGACTATGATGACTAATACAAGAAGTATCCATTATGATAATGTCACTTAATGTTCAACAATAATGATGAAGCTCTTCTCAGCCCAATTTCTTTGTCCACCGCCTCATTGAGCTTTGCTTGAGCGGAGGATAACACATGAATAAGTTAGTGATTAAGAAATTAACTACAAGATATATCAAAACAAAACATGCCACTCCTATTTTCTATGCCCATATAAAGAAAGCCATTGTATGTAAAAGACTATTTGGATGATGGAATAACAGCTTTCATTATTATTCAGCTACTATGTTGGCAATGGCAGGTTAAACACGCTAAATAGCAACAACATTAGATATTGTATCACAAATTACCTGGAACAACAGCACTCAAGGGATAGAATATAACAAATTTAAAGTGATTTTCAAATATAATCAACTAAACTGAGATAGCCACCCCACACAATATATCACTTCCAAAAGAAAGGAAGCTTCGTAATAAGTAGCAGTACCAAAACAACAAGAAAGAAATTCAAATCTAAAATTAACATTTGCAGTTAATGAATAAAAATGATACATAAAAATGATCACTATATATGAAGCCTTCAGAGGTTCAAGAAATGTTATGAATTATACCTATAAAATATACTGCTTAAACCGAGACAGTCAGAGAGCCAATAAAATAATCGCACTCCTGGTTAACCTAGTTTGGAATACTGTGGTGTAAAATATGAAAAACATGAAGATAATAATTGACTAGTATCCATGTTTGACTAGTGCAAAAATTCTTACTCATTTGTTTTCATCCTCGGGAATACACCAAGACAACTCAACTCAAAACTGTGAAACACAACCAGTTAGTGCCAACCAAGCACCATGGTCACAAATACCCAACTAAGACCCCACTTGCTCGTTCATCTAGCTTGATTTGTAGGTTATAGGAAGAGGCACTTTAAAAGCAAGTGGTGGATCAAAGATGTTTAGAGGCATCATGTTATTTAACATGCAAGCTTGTCCTTATTCATTTTCAAGTGCCCAGAAAAATTAGAGATTGAAACTGCAAGTTCTGACTGAGTGAGAATGAGTGGAAATGACTCGTGGCTAAATATTGTAGACTTTGCTGCACAGTTTCAAGTTTTTCTATGGTTATCCACATCGTTATGGCATTCTCCATGTAATATGCGTAATTCAAATAATTATATCTGAAAAGATAACTAATTCATGCTGAAGTTTAATTATAATATATTAAATGGTTAGAAGGGGTGAAAAATGTTGATCTGCTGAAGATAAAAGATATGCTTTGCTGAAAGGCATCCGTCATTCTCATCATGTTAATTTGCATTTACATTTTTCATTTCTTATGATATGTTTCTCGTCACAATTGCATTTAGATGTGTCCTCAGTGTCAGCCTTTTACTTCAAGTGAGGAGATAGCCTAATAAAGGCCTGTTCACCAGGTGCTCTGCTAATTCTGTTACAGCAAGATTGGATGGAAAAGGGCACCAAAGAAAGCCCAAAAATTTGTTCTGAATCTCTTTCATTGATTCTATGCAGTAGCGATTCTTTCATTGGTAGATATCTCCGCCCCACACTGTAAGAGCAATAAATCAAAACATATTATGGGACGTCAGTTGCCCAACCTCTCTCATCGTATGAGGCCGATTCCTGAGAAATGTAGATGCTTTTGAAGTATTATAGTGGAATATTAAAAGATTGTAATCTTATCTCTCTTAAAACACGATACTGATCATTGAAAATATAAATACCCAAGTATCTTATATGATTTAAGTTTAGAAACAGTCTCTGAATGCATTGAAATAGTCAATTTCACTGCAGCATTAGGAGACTATCTAGTCTCTCCCAGATAAAAGGCCACCATTTTTAAATGCATCATAGAATTTGCTGAGGGAGATTTCAAGACTAAGAATCCAAATTATATGAGCTATTGTATTTCACTTGGCATAATTTACAGTGGGATTCTGAAGAGAAATCAAGATAAATGATTCCTGAAATATTCCATGTCCCAGAAAAGCAATATGAAACCTTCATAACACTTGGCAGAATGTCCAATGCTTTGTCAAAAAAAAAAACAGCGGCCACTTCAATCACTTGTTTAAAAACTCGCTCTTCCTTGAGCCATATATATTTACTCAATGTCTATGAATGTATACCAAAGCAAAAGATATCCTCCAGAAAACAAACTTAGCAAAAAAAATATATAAATAATAAAACTGTCAACCATGAAATTGCAGAGAGCATTTAAATGGGCAGCTTCTAAGCCATTAGAATAGATGTCTAGCAAAGTTATAGAAATTGTTAACTTGATGTTGGTGACTTACACTAAAGAAAGTATGATAACGATGTTTTGCGACATGTTTATCAAGGAAGATTCTTACAATATATCCGAGATGATAGCAGCATGATAATGATATTGTGATGTGCATCCTGATATCAGTTATATTGATTGTGACTGGACTTGAAAAGACAGCAATCTGGAAGTAACTCTTGCATTATGACATCTTTCTTCAAGGACAGACATGTGTTAACAGTGACCATGATTGAATTTGATGACCCTGACCTCCAAGAATATTGACATAACAACTTCATTGGTATGGATAACCCTTGCATACAGATTGCAGTGATCTTCAGTCTTGTAAGAAACTAATTATTTTTCCATCAATAGTTACTTACCTGGAGATTTCGCTCTCCTGAGTAGATATTCCCTCGCTGAGCCAGCAGTGCCCAGTCAAATTCAAGGTAGGAAAAATTCATAAATGGAGGTTTGTCCTCATAGTAATTACTTGATCAATTTCCGAGGAGCTATCGCAGCAGTCCAACAAAATTTCCTAATGACTGACTTCCAGATCTTGATTGTCTGCGATATTTAGGACTTGTCTGTGATATTTAGGACTACAGCTATGAAGACATACTCTACATCAGTAATTCATTTAGTATTTCAGCTTATTTTGACTATTTACCATTAATCCCTTCTGTAATATGACCTTGGTAGACAGCAAACCATACCTGGTTTACCATTAATCTTTCCTGCTTTCGCTTATCTTGGTTATTTGTTTGGTTGGACAACAGAACACTCTGGTTGCAGGATGTATGTAAATAACTAATCAGGATTCCAATTATAATTCAGCTGGAATACAGCAATGAGGCAACTTACGAAGCACGTTTGACGAGCCAGGCCAATACAAGTGACATTCTTATGATCAAATCCGTCAATAAACTAAATTATGATGAAATTAAACCCTAAAGTTATTTCCAATTTATCAACTTCAATGAAAATTCTTATTCCTAAGCAATGTATTTCAGCATTGACGAAAATTGTCCTCGAATCTTCGCACATATTTAATTGTGAGCTTAATTCCATGACTTTTGATCAATAGATAAAATTTCTTTACGAGAAAAAATATTTTATTTTATTCTGCCAGTTAGAGCATTTGACTGCAGATCAAGAGGTCACCGGTTCAAACCCGGTTGGGACTCATGCTTGAATATTTTCAACAAGATTTTTAATAAGAAATCCTAAATATATTTCTTAAAAAAAAACAAAAAGCTCTGGAATATAAGTAACGTGAAATTCTATGCAAATGAAATTTCAGTCAAAAGATCATATAACTACCGGCTAAATCACTGGAACACGTTTTTACGGCATCAGTTACAGATTTTAAATCAGGAAGCAACACTGAAAACAAAGTGACTAGCCTAAATATACTGTGTGATAGATTCATATAATCTGAGCGCACAATAGAAGCAGCGAAGTATAAATTAATAAAAGCAGACACTTTCTTATTATTGTGATTTCAATAAAAAGGGGAATAAATGCTTAAAGCAGATTCATAAAGAATTCCAACCAAAACCCTACCCAACAGAGATTGCCAACCCAAAAGCACTCCAAATAGACCATGTAAGTTTTTGAATTGTTGTTAGAGTCGAAAAGTTGCAAGAATTTCATGTATTCTGTTGTGTGTGTATGTATATGAGTGAAACAAAAGTAACAACATACCGAAAAAGTTGCGTTGGTCTGCAAAATTGTGATACTCCTGAGACTGTGGAATGACGGGCGTCACAATTATCAGCGCAATGAAACAGAACAAGGCAACCAACCACATAAAAGGTGTTGAAAATTCATTTTTCATTTTCATTTTTAAACCCGAAAATCCTCATATGAATTATTTTGGATTAAAATAGCGTTTATATTTGTACTTTATTCTCATTCTACCATGCAGGTCCACATATTTTTATTTTAAACCCCAAGTTATCTATGCAATCAGATTAACTGCCCCTGCATGGTCTGGATCCTGAACTTCCTGGATCTGTCATGGAGGTGGATCCCATGTAGAAGGAAATGGATCCTGACTTTCTGAAATGTACCCTGTTTTTCCAGAAATGGCTTCTCGTTTTTCTGAGGTTGTTTTGCCCACAGATCCATGGTCAAAGCTAATTTTAATGGAGAAAAGCCCCAAATGGACAAAACCCTAACTGCTTAAAGCCATAACCCCCCCTCATACTCTATGAGGAGACTGATTTTCTCATTACAGAATACAGAAGACAGACGCAGATTTAAAAATGAAAAGAAAAGCAAACCTCAAAGGAGAAAAAAAAAAACAGGGTTTCAATCAGATTAGATGCTTGATAATCTTATATTTATTGAAAAGAATGCAAAGCAAATAAAATGGAGCTTCAGTTGGTTTATATATCTGAAACCACCCTGCCTCTCAGATTTCCTACGCAATAGTAGAGAATTCTGGAGATTTCTGCTGTAAAAATGAAAAGAAAACTTAGGAGAACAAAACATTGAATAAACATGAATAATTAGTTTCCCTATCCAGCATCAAAATCTACTGAAAATTGAATAATTTACCAATTCACAAAAATATGTCGCCCCCTGGAAGTAATCAACCTGTAACTTAAAAACAAGTCAGGTTAAAATTTCCAACAAGTATAATTCTGGATGCCCATAGGCCCTAACGATTAAACCAGCTCTGATACCATATGTAACAGCACAAGTAAAACTAAAATTAATGTCAAAAGGAAAACAATTCTTTCAATGAAATTATACCTGTACTTTCCCGCTGCGAAGTGACCACAAGATTTGGGGACGACTCTCCTCCCAACCGTAGGCTCAATTGTGCAGGATTCTGCTACAAACTGGCACCCACCGAGTCCTCAAAATCACGGGATACTACCAGTATTCCTAAGTCTTAGTATCTCCCAAGAGAATGAAGATAGACTCATAATGATCGAACCCCTCCATCCTCCTCATCATTCATTAAATAGAACAAATACATTGAGGGAACCACATGCACACCCTCCTGTCTGCATGTACATGGCCCACCCTCCATGTGGTTGCATTGTACTTTTTCTTACTTTTTCTTTGTTTTTGATAATTTCCCTTTTTTTTTATTAAGCTTTAATATGGTTATTACTCATATTTTTTTTTTTTTTATTACTTATTTCTTTTAATATCATTTTTATTTATTTATTTATTTATTATGATTTATTTATTATTATTCATTATTTTTATTATTACTTATTATTTTTGTATTATTTTTCTTAGTTATTATTATTTATTAAGTGGTTTATTTATTTTATTCATTATTATTTTTTTTTATTAATTATTATTTTTGTATTATTTTTATTAGTTCTTATTATTTATTATTGATTATTAAGGGAGGGATGTTACAATGTGCCATATGCTCCCCTTGAGGCCATGCAAGCCTTAGTTTTTCCTTGCAGACTCTTGTTTCTCCTTTTTCCTCCAAAATTTGAGGGGTTGATATTTGACATGTGGATCTCTCTCTGTCTCCTTATCTAGCCTACTTTGCATGAAATTTTCTCTTTAATGGAATGGCCTTAGGAACTTTGGCAGCTCACAATATTTGGCCATTTGTGACCAAGGAATAGGGGAAGGACTTGAATCTCTTGATCTTTATTTTATTCATCTTTGCATAAAACTTGCATTCAACATCCTTGTGGCCAAAAACATTACATTAGTAGTAATAACCATAAAAATAATTGTGATACCTGATTGTTGTTGAACTTTGAAAGTGGGTAGCCATCTTAGGTTGTTTTCTTGATAGGGACTTCTATCCAACTGCTTCTTTTGTTGTATGTTTTTGCAATTTGCAACAGCATGCCCAAGCTTTTGATAGTTGAAGCATCTCACATCTCCTGAGGATGAGAATGATCTTCTAGGTGTTTTTCATTGCTTGACCTTTGGCTCCTTCTTCATTTTTTGGATTTGTTGAAGGATTTCTTTCTTTCTACTCTTGCTACTACTACCATATGTTTTTCCTTGTAGCTTCAACTAAGTTGGTTTCTCCTTTATGCAAGTGGAGATCTGATTTGAAAGTGGTAGGATTTTGGCTTCTCTTCAACTGAGTGGTTTTCTTCTCTAAGTCACTCTTCAATGAAACCACTTCAACTTCTAATCTTTCACATCTTTGTATTGCTTCTGCATTCCCTGTCCAAATCGCCTACCTTACTCCAACTAGGTTTTTAATCTAATGATTTATTCATTGAAGGCACATTCCCTCTCATCAAAATTTTGGAGAAGCCTTTTCAAATCTCTATTTTATGCTTAGAGTTTCCCTATTTATGCCAATGTTGCACTAAGTTGGGCTTGATCTTCAACTGATTTCTCCTTTTCTTCATTATTTCTCCATATTTATATTCCATGGAGTGCATACAACCTGTTATAACTCTCGGATGCAATTCCTTGATGTGAGGGAACCAATGCCCAAGACATCTTAATATTGAATAGAAATAGTCAATATCAATGGTTGGAGGGACAGAGCATGAATTTTGCAATGGATTACCTAATTCAAGAAACCCATCCTTAGAAAGAGAATGGCTAGAAACAATGTGTGTTGTAGAGGCCTTATATTAAAGATGGGGTGCAAAAGAAAGCAAATGAGATAGGATTTCATCACAGGTAATTAAGAATCTAGGCCTCAATCCTGTAGAGAGAATAGTGAACTGAGAAGGAAATTGTGAATGAATTTTTGGAACATGGAGTGCTCATTAAGGGTTTCAAACTTAAAGCACATGAGTACAAAATTAAATGCATGGATTTAAATTGGAACAACATGCTACATCATACATCATTCCAAAGAGGAAAAAAATACATGGAATCACGGAGATAAAAAAGTAAACAATGTTTGCAACCATACCACTGTTGGAATCAAACTGATTTCCATTACTGATTTCATGAGAGATTTCCATTACAGTGTCTTCATGAAAAACCTCATATTTCCCAAGACTTTAAACCCCTTACACTGAATTTTTTTTGTATTGTATTCCCCCTCCTAAACCTAATTGGTTAACTATCCCAAAATTATTTTCAAACTAATTCTTGAATTAGTTATAAAACAGGTTTACACGGCTATAAACTGTGTCTTCCTTTTTTCTTTTTAAAAGACAAATGAATAAATTACAAAAAGGTACTTATATAATTTTTTCCATATTGTATTCCCCTCCTATATTGTATTCCCCTCCTAAACCTAACTAGTTAATTGTCCCAAAATTAGTTTCGAACTAATTCTTGAATTAGTTACAAAACAGTTTTTACACAACTATAAAATGTGTCTTCCTTTTTCCTTTTTAAAAGGTAAATGATTAAATTAAAAAAAAAGTAATTTTAAT
>APFE030656783.1:0-16455 GCA_000404065.3 Pinus taeda
TAGAGATAACCATAAACACAGATATGCAATGGAAATAATACTTCATTTCGTTAATGTAAAATACTGAAATATGCTTACAAACAGAAATGAAACCAGCTAGGGTAATGGTAGCTTATCTCTGAGAAGACATGTGGCGGCTACATGCCTCTAAAGTGTGTAACAATGAGGCTTGAAGGCATATTTATTTTTGAGAAACAATGCAAAACCCTTAACATCCAAAAACCTAACCCTAGAAGATGAAATGCCAAAATTGTGGGCCCCATTTGGGTAAATTGGTACATCAACTTCCCGGGGTTGTAACTTTGGCACTCGATCTCTGTTTGACACGTACAATAGATCATTAGAAATATCTATCCGAGAAATATAACTTTGGGAAGAGAAACATCGGTCCATGGACCCATGTTGCTCCCAGATTTCCCAAAAAACGTCGTTTAGGGCCTCAAAATGGCTCCGAAAGTTGAGGACCCGAAAAAACCGCTAAAAATAGTAAATTGTGCTACAATTACGGAAAGTAAAAAACTGAAAGAGATAGTTGTGGGGGTCTAAGTGGGATGGGTGGGTGGCCACCAACATCCACTTGGATCATTCCTCCCCCCTTAGGAAGCAATGGTCCCCATGGCATTGAGTTCCTCCATTTGCTGAACTTGGTCCCTGGTGAGATGTTCTGCAATCTCGGATGTGTCAAGTAATGGTGGGAAGCATGGTCGAGGGTGGTACACATTGAACACTTGGTGGAAGCAAAGGAATGGAGGAATGTTGCGCTCCAAAGCATTATTTCCCACAACCTTGGTAATGGTGTAAGGACCATGTCGGCGTGGTTGAAGCCTCTCATGGGCTCTTGTAAGGCATTCTTTCTGCAGATGCAACCAGACTTTATTGCCCACTTGAAGCTTGTGTGGTACCTCTGTGGGTGAGGAGAAGTATTTCCTATGTTCTTTCATGACCATATCCCTTTGTTGCTACTGCTGCATGAAGGAACCCTTCACGGGGATCATGGATGTGGTGATGATCTTCCCCTTACTTTGGGAGTGAACTAGACAAAATGAATCTCCTAGTCTAGGAGATGAGCTTGTTGCCTTTCTTGGTAGTGATCAAGGAGGTGGTGGTAGGTGGGGCTACCTCTGGTATCCTATATAATGAATTACACAAAGAAATAATGACATCACGAAGCCTTGACTCATACATAGCATGTCACCTCCACAAGTATGGCTGGCTTAATAGTGCATCACAAACATCCAGAGGTGTAACATCACACAATACTTCATCTGTGAAGGGTTTGATGCTGTAGGGAAGGCAGAATTGCTGGCAGACCCAGAGATCTCGTCCTTGGTGAAGCCACCTGATAATATATGGCTATGGCTGTGGTGTACTCGTTAGGCCCAACCACCTCATGACCTCTACTGAAATGAGGTTCTTTTGGCTGCCAGTATCGACAATGAATTGTAGCAGCGAATCCTTCACCCACATCTATGAGTGCAAAAGACACTCCCCCTCTTATGGATCTTTGGGCTCCTTCTTCTAGATCTTGGCAGTGGAAATAGTGACGCTGGGCCCCACCTCAATGATTTGCTTCCCTTTTCCATTCCCATTATTGGGTTTTAACTCAGGGTCAGAACATGCATATGATTTTGAAGCCTTCAACTCGGCCACTAGCGACTGTTTGGTCTGACACTCACTTGTGTTGTGAGTGGGGCTCTTATGGAACTCACACCACTTTCCTGTGTCCTTGTTTGACTTCATGGTGTTGTTCTTTTCTTGTGGCTTCGATAGGTTGTATTGGGTCACCCCACCTTGGCTTTGTCCTTTGGTCTTTAGATTTGGAAATCCAAAGTCTCTCTTCTTTTGTTTGAACTTTTGCACAATTTTGACAGCGTATCAATACGGTGTGCCGAGCGAGGAGATGTTTAGGAACTCCATCTCATCTTGGATGTATCTGTGTAGGTAGCTGTGATATTTGAGTACCAAATGTAGCTCAAAATCTTTGATACCCAACTGTGTGCAAAGGGTATGAAAAGTGTTGGTGAACTCTGGCACATCTTGGTCCCTTCCCTGCCACAGCATGGTCCACTTTATGTATTTGTCCTCATAGCTTTTGATAGGGTAATACTACTCCTTAATGGCATTCCATAATGAATTGCAAGTGGGTACAACTGAAAATAGTGAGCCTGTACTTTCATCCTTCTGCTCATAGTAGTTTTCCCACCAGTCCTTAATGTGGGGGGCTGCATTGAGAAGAGTGAAAATAATCTTTTCCTGATTGGAAAAATCATGAACAAAGAAATACCCATCTAGTAGATTTAACCATTTATCTACGACATCTGTGTCTATTTGACACTCGAATATGGGTATTTCAAAATTAACTTGTACCTTAAATGGTGTGGTGTTTCTAGAGTAGTTGTTAAGTCGATGTGTCGCCTCTGGGTAGCCGTTGAAGGATCTAGACAAAGCTATCCATCTTCGCGTTCCTTTGTTGCTCGAGGGTTTCTTTGAGTAAGATTTTGATACGATCTCCTGCCCCCTCATCTTTCTTCTCATCCGCCATGGGAGGCCATCAGGATTTGTCGGGCTGGTCTTGTAAAGGTTCGACTAGTTCAAGCCCTAACTTATATCCTAACTTCGTTGGGGACATGCAAAGAAAATCAGAGAAAAAGAAGACCACTCTGATACCACTGATCTGGATTTAAATAGGAACGCAACAAATTATAGAGATAATCATAAACACAGAGATGCAGAGGAAATATTGCTTCATTTCAATAATGTAAAATACTGAAATATGCTTACAAACAAAAAAGGAAATAAACCAGCTAGGGCAATGTTAACTTATCTCTGAGAAGAGATGTGGTGGCTACATGCATCTAAGCTATGTTACAATGAGGCTCAAAGGCCTATTTGTTTTTGAGAAATAATGGAAAACTGTTAACATCCAAAAACCTAACTCTAAAAGATGAAACGTCAAATTGTGGGGCCGTTTGGGTAAATTGGTGCATCAACTTCCCGAGGTCGTAACTTTGGCACCTGATCTCCATTTAACATGTATAATAGCTTGTTAGAAAGATATATGCAAGAAATATAACTTTGGGAAGAGAAAAATCAGTCCGTGGACCCATGTTGCTCCTAGATGTCCCAAAAAATGTTGTTTAGGGCCTCAAAAATGGCTCCAGATCAGGACCCAAAAAATCTACTAAAAATAGTAAATTGTGCTACAATTACTGAAACTGAAAAATTGAAAGAGACAGTTGTGGGGGTCTAAGTGGGATAGGTGGGTGGCCACCAACATCCACCTAGATCAAGTATCTCATTGACATACTTTCTTTGAGAGACAAATATTTCCCCATCACCTTACCATACTTCTAATCCAAAGAATTAGTGCATGAGATCCATGTCCTTCATTTCAAACTCTTTTGCAAAGTCCTCCTTGCAATATCTAATCAACTGCTCATCACTAGTTAGAATCAAATCATCAACATATAAGATAGTAATCAACAATTTACCGTCTACCATGAAATTGTAGAGGTTTTCATCTGCCTCACTTTCGGTGAATCCTAAACTAGTGAGATAGTTAACAATCCTGATGTACCAAAAATGAGGTGCTTTCTTGAGACCGTACAACAATTTATTGAGTTTGCACACATGAGACTCCCAATCAAAAGTCTCGCTGTCTCTGGTTTATCTATATAAACCTCCTCCTCAATAAATCCATTGAGGAATTTTTTTTTGTATCCATCTGGTGGATCTTCCACCCAATCTGTGTAGCTAGAGAAAGAATTGATCTAATGGATGAGTACCTTGCTATAGAAGAAAAAGTCTCCCCATAGTCAATCCCCTCAAATTGAGAGTACCCCTTTGCCACAAATCTGGCCTTGTACTTTTCTATGCTTCTATCTGCGACATGCTTTACTTTGAAGATCCATATCGAACCCACAATTGATTTGTCTGTTGGTCTTGGGACCACTTCCCAAACACTGTTCCTTATAATGGATTCATATTCCTCCACCATTGCATCAACCCATACGGGTTTCTCTATTGTTTCCTTGAAAGATGATTGCTTAGTCTCTATGAGCTCAGTCATTGTTGGGAACCATGATTTCCATTTTTTGGCTTGTTGGGGCCTGACCCAAGTTTGGATTTAATCAGCCAAACAAATCCTTGTACTATTGGCCCTTTCAGCAATAGTCCGTGAAGCGTCGACTGAGGTCTCGCTTAGAGTAGTATGGGACGGTGCTGGAACCAAGTTTCTGCACCCTTGAGATGTCTGAGAGGTTCGACTGGTCCAACTGTGCGTCCCTGCACATAGGTCACTTTGCGCACTTCCCTGCTCCTTATGTCCTAGTACACTGCCTTTGTGTAGCCCTAACCAGGGGCTGTAGAGCTTCCATGCTGCTAGAGCAGCATTTTGCGCTATTACCCGAGATCTTACTTATCTTCTTGTACCAGTTAATTACCTTCACGTACTTGGATATCTTATGTTATATTTATTTATACAAAGCATTCATATGTGTTCGTGCAACAAATAAACAGTGTACTTGCAAATTATACCCAATCATACATTAAAACAAGGAAACAATAGAAATATTGTAAACTTCTCTTTATTGATTCTTCTAATGGTTACTGACTCGACCTGACCCACACACTCAACTCCAGGGGTCTGCGCACTTAGCTGCGGACTACTAGGCCTATGTGCACTCAGCTCTAGAGCCTTCTCCTCTTGTACGAACCAAAGACACACTTCGACTCAATCGCTTAGACTTATCATCCTCTTATGCTCTGCTCTTAATTCTTCTATACACTTAGAGCCTCGCTCTATTTATACAATCCCATGGTTTTCGGACCATGGGAAGGTCTATCTAGCTGACATTACATTACAAAAACTAGGGCTGACATTCCTATGACTCTATTTTCATTTCGCGCTACGCACCCGCAATTCGCGGGGCTTTTACAAAAAGATTTGCTCAAAACTTGGGCTTTAAGCCCCAAAACATGCCTTGGGGGGATTCCATGCCCAATAGGCCCCCAACACAAACATTGTGACTCACCCTCGAGTCAGTCTATTGGTGCGGAGATCTTCATGCAGAGTCCTTCTAGCTCTGCTCAGACTACTGCAAGGTTGGCAGTGCACTGAGCTACTGCCTGCTAGATTTGTTGTACATGTTGTTCCGAGACCTCTGTGTCGGAACTAGTTCTCTGCATTTGTGCCTGTATCCCTTGCATTTGTCCAAGCTTGCCTTCAATTTATTCTATGATGGTGAGGGCCTCGTCTATCCAAGTTTGAATGCACGCCTTTAGGACTACTTACTTGTGTCATGCTGCATCCACTTGTTCTTTTAGCACTTTGGCATGTTGCATCCGCATGAGCCTCTGAGTGAGGGCCACTGTTTCCGTAGTTCCTTTGATGTTGTCATACTACTGTTGGAGTTCTCACGCCTCTGTTTCTAAGCGCTGGATGTTGGGGTCCTCTTGCAGATTCATGAGGACCTCAAATGACTCTTCCAACATGCTGGTGCAGTCTCACACTGCACTGTTGATCTCATCCAATCCCACTGTAATAGCACTGAAGCGTTGTTCTCTGACTTGTGTAGGGGTGGACGATTGTGCCTTTAACAATAGCTCAATGATCTGAAGGTTCAACTCCAACTGAAACTTTGTCATTTCCTTGCTGCTAGCCTATGGATGTGTGCCTCTAATAGTGTGTTTGCTAGGATGGCCAGCTCCGAGACGCTTTGAAAATATTCTTCTAGTACCTGTACCACCTGTCGATTCTACGACACCACTTCATCGCGCTGCAAGCTCAACTATTCCATGTTGATTTTCTTCTCGCTGAGGACTTGCAGTGCGCGGCTCTCCCTAGCCCATAATTATGCAGTTATTCCATCCTACAAAATGTATAAGGTCTCCCATGGGAGTGCAGCCATGTTGATGCCAAGACCTTTCAGTGACTAATCGTAGACTTGTCGCCCTCATTTGTTGTCATTAGTGTCCCTTCTGGTTGCACTATGGTATTTGTCACCTGAGCATGCAACATTTGTTCTATTGTCGTTGTTCTGACTACGAGGTTGGTCGAAGGGGTACCAAACTGAGGAGGGCGCACCTGTAACTCCTATAGCTATGCTTTGAGGGCCCACAACACAATCTAGTTCTCTTGCATAAAATTTTGGAGGGCCTCGGAGGTGACATCATGTACTGTCTCACTAATTGCATGCAGATCACCCTTGGTTAGGGTGATTGAGTCAACAAACAACTTTGATTCCTTGACCTTTTTGCGTGACCCTATTAGCTCGGTCGGGTGCTAGTGCTTCAACTGTGTTGACGTGGTTTGTGGGTCCGCACCTCCCTCTTCTTCCTTTGCTTCCTGCCCATGCGAAGGTGATGTTTGGCCTTCATGTGCCTTCACGGCTGCCTCCTGTGCTGCTGCTACTACTGTGGCCTTTTCCTATTCAGTTGTTGTTTGTGCAATGTCCCACACCACTCGCACTTCTATTGCCGCTGCCTCGTTCCTTCTCTTTTTTTCCAACTATGCCATGCGCAGTATGGCCTCCTCTTTCTTCCTTTGCGTCACCGAATTCTCTATCTCCACGATGTCTGGAGTGTGCCACTTCGATGACCATGTCTCCAATATGTTAAAGATGACATCGTCCGTGGCTACAAAGTGTAGCTTTCTCCATTTCTTGGTCAGGTCCTTGCGCACTTTGATGTATATGCTATGGATGTCCTCTTTAAATTCCGCAAAACTTTGCAGGATGTTGTAGACAGTGGGTGAAAACCATAGCTTGTGATTGATCCCCATTCTGAGGTTCATATCCATGAACACCCAGAATATCTTACTGTCATGGATCCTATTTGCATCCTTTGTGGCCCAGAGTGAAGCGTACTTCGCGGCCTCTAGCAAATCCCTGTCAATTGTGGAGAATTGACTATCTTCCGACAATTGCCCTGCCATGAGCACTATGGATAGCAGAATCCATGCATAGTGGAACATTTTTCCCTATTCCTAAGCTTCATAGCAATTCTCCAAGAATTCCTTGCAGAGGAGCTCGGACAAGTTAAACTAGACCCCCTCTGCGCACTATTTAGCACAACACTTGCACATAACCTTACCGGCCACTATTTGGGTCGTCACTCTCACTGCTTTATCGTTGACCTTGGATACGGTGTAGCCCATTTTCTTCTTCACCAGCTTGTATTTATTCTTCATGGCCTCCGTGATGGCCAAGTCACTTCTCTTCCCTTTCGAGATGTCTACGGGGTCCTCTTGTTATAGATCTGATATGAAATATATGAGAATAGAAATAAACCCAAGAATAACAAGACTCGAATATAGATAAATGCTTCTTTATTAATCCAACCCTTAAGGTAGTGTAACACCATACATTCACTCCTTGAACACTGCACAAGCCATATGCCTGTCCATACAATAATCCTTAACACCTCTCAATGGGGAGTATCTAGCCTCTATATAGGCCTCATACATACAATACCATGGGTCATTACCATGGTTCCCTCAATACCATCTATCTAATACCATGGGCTCATTACATTATTGCTAACTACTTGTGGTCCCTTACATGATATGGGTTAATCACCTTATTTATTACTATGGCCCATCCCATTATTACATTATTCCCTTGCATACCTCCCTTTGTACCCCATATTATCCCCCCTAGGTATACTACATTCCACCCCCCTTAACATGTTTCATCCCCGAAACATGGGAAGAACATAAATAACAATATCTACTCAAAAGAGTAGTCCACTGGTACCATGCACATGCATCCAGCCATCCAAGAGAAAGGTGAACCCTCAATCCAGTTGGTGCCTCGCTCGCTTGAGATGGAAGTTGACCATGGCGACTCTTTTGTGTTGATGTGTAGTAGGTGGAGCGCCACTATTCTCTATCTATCTTGTGGGGGTTTTTGTCCTTGTGGCTAATTTGTTGCCATATTATTGGTTGTTTTCTTGCGGGGTGATGTGGGTGGTGATATGCTGAAGTTTTAACCAACAATGTATCTTTCTTTAATTCACCACCTAATGGAGCTTGAGTGGTATCTAGTACATGTTGTGGTGCCTGCTGTTGTTTCTTATCTTCCTATATTAATTCAACCACTGAGTCCTCATCTGATGTATCAGTACATGTAACCTTTTCTGCTTCAACCTCTGTTTTTGTTTGATTATCGACCATCAAAGGCTCATCATCTGATGTGTAAGTGTCATTAGAGCTTTGGGCTTCTGCCTCCATTGTCTCTGCTTCGGTCTTAATGGAAATATCCTGCAATGTAATTTTCTCTTTTTATACCAGAGCTTCAGGAATTTCTTCTGCACATTAATATTGATAGTACCCACAGATTCCATCCAAGGATATCCTAAAACAACATCCATGTTATCCATATCTAAAGTATAAAATTCACCATTCAACACATATATATCCATTGAAAGCTTCAAATCTTTATAAACTTGCACATCCTCATCATTAACCTGTGTGTTTTCAATGTGTTTTGTTGGCACTTGCAATTTTTTTTCCAATTTGACATTTATGAGATTTTTCTTGCAACTAGGATTTATAGACAGAATTATTTTCTCCTTTTGAATCAATCCATGACCCTGCAATAAGAAGATACCAGTAGAAAATAACCCTTTAGGTTTCTTGGTTTCCTTCTTTTCTGTAAAAATAAAATCTTTGCTAGGTTGTGTGCCTGTCTGTGTGAGCTTAGTAAGAGGACCCACAAAATTAGATTTACAGTGAATGTGGTCACAAATAGATTTTGCAAACATCTGCCAAGTTGATCCAAAATGGATCTAAGATATACTTCTAAGTCTAAAGTGTTCCTCATAGAGGAAAATGAAAGTCCAAGGATACTCTTGGAAATAGTCACATTGCATAGATATTCTCATTTTGAATCTACTGCAACTTGAATGGGATAAAATGGACTTTGGATGATGAAGTTATCACAGAAAGAAGATTGCCTTTGTCCTTTGAAAAAGGAGGCAAATTCTTATGAAAATAGCCTAAAAGGCTCATTGAAGAAATCACATCGGGAAAAAGCCAAGGGAAGGACTTAACGCAAGGGCAGAAGGATCCCTGATCAGTGATTTCTGATATATCGGGTCGAAGGTAGGCTGCACTTGATATCGGGACCCTAGGGAGAGTGATATGTGATTGAATCGGTGATGGGAGGATATGAGGCATAGACCCCACTGATGCGATACGTGAGGTGCGATATCGACGATCAGTGGATCAGCAATTGACATAACCAAAGGGAATATCCCCGAGCCATTGCGACATGTGATAATGCAATGGGCAGATGTACGATTGCGCGTGGATCATTAGATCAAGTGCATAGATCAATGATCAGGATTCGATCGGGGTGATCGGAGATCAGACGATTGGCGGATCCCTGATACAAAGGGCTATTACATGCAACATGCGACTTGCGATAGCGATATACTGATAAGGGCCAGACCTGATGGGTTTATAGAGGCGTTTTCCTATGTATTTCTATTATTTGGCTATCATGGCTAGAGGAAGGCAAAAGGATCGGGTTTCCCCACGCCGATGATTCCTTTCCATTGTAAATGGATTCTTGTGGTGAACAGTTGGGTTTATCCATGATGGAGGACTGTAACTGACGTGTTACAAATGTACAGAGTGCACAATTGTAAAAGAGGGTTGAGAGAGTGCAGAGAGTTTTGGAGTCACTTAGAGGTCGAGTGAACTAGAGAGCACAACTGCTGAAGGTTGCGGGAAGGTTGCCGAGAGTCGCTTGGAAGTCGAGCGAACTACAGAGGCACACAGAGCCAAGAGCCGAGAGCCAGAGCCAATAGCCGGAGCCAGAGCTGAGAGCTAGAGCCGAGAGCCAGAGCCAAGAGCTAGAGCCAGAGCCAAAGCTGAGAGCCAAAGCTAAGAGCCAGAGCCAGAGCCAAAAGCTGAGAGCTGAGAGCCAGAGTCGAGAGCCAGAGCCAAGAGCGAGAGCCGAGAGCTAGAGCCGAGAGCTAGATCCAGAGCCAAAAAGCCTAAGAGCTTCAGAGCCAGGGATAAGATGGTATTCTAAGCCCATTGTTCTTGTGTAATCCAATGGATTTGAGCATGGAGTTTGTAAAAGAACTTATGCCATAATCCCAGAGAGCCTAGTAAAGTTGACTAGAGCTCAAGGAGACGTAGCCCAAGAGTTTTGGGTGAACTCCATATTAATATTTTTGTTATGTGTGTTTGTTTATTTGATACATTATTTATTGTCATATGTATTTAAATATCAGCATAAGCAAATGAACTTAAAGCACTTAACAGTTAAAGGCAAACATAAGCATACACCTATTTGCAAGCACTTTTTAATTCCGTAGTTGGTTAATCATAAGGTCTTGGGAGTATTTAAGCTTTGGAAGTGGGAGAGGTTCTTGTAAGCTAACAAGAAGCCTTTAGTGCCCCATTTTCAGATCAGGTGGTATCAGAGCCTAAGTCTGATTAACCTCACCTTCAAAGAGGGTGATATCAGATCAGAATGCTTGATTGATAGCGTGAAGATTGCTTGTCTGAAAAGGTGTTTAAATAGTCAGAGGTTGATTGTATGCTTGTTTGTAGACTGACTATTATTTGAGTTTGCAGAGGTGAAGGGAGAGCTATTGATAGCTCAGTCCAGGAGAGGACAAAAGGGAAGAAGGGTTGAAGGTATTCTTCTTATCCCAAAGGACCTAAAGGCAATCCTTGAATCACAAGAGGTTTGTTGCAAAAGGTTGCTTGAATGAGCTCTTTGTTTATCTTGTTTGAAGTTCTTTTGTTCATTCAGATAATGACAACTTCTACAAGTGAGTCCTCAAATTCTTCTTTCTTCACAAGATTCTTTGACGAATACATGAAGCAAGACTTGTTCACCATGATAGATGTGGTGAGAGAAATGTATGAGGATGGAAGGAAGAGCATCATACTTAGAGAGCAGTTGAATTCCATGAAGGAAGAGAAGCAGTTGCTTTCTGATAAATTGCAGGAAATGGAGAGACAACTTCGTATTGCAAATATGAGCTTGGAAAGGATGCATGAGTTGGAGACACAACTATTTGTTGCAAAGGAAGCCTTAGTCAAGTATCATCTTGAAGGATACGTAAATAATTCCAGTTTGTCTTCAAATTCCTCTAAGAATGTTTCTGTTGGTTCTTTTGAAAAACATACTAGAGGCATAGGGTCCAAGTTAATGTCCAAGATGGGCTATGAAGGAAAAGGCTTGGGCAAACATGCACAAGGTATTGTTGAGTCAATAATAGTTTAGGAAAGGCCTAAGTATTTGGGTCTTGGCTATGGACAGTCTTATGGAGAAAGTTCCAAAGCTGCCATGAAGGCCATTGAAACAGTTCGAAGAAGGAGTTTCATTTCAGGTCTTCTACCTCAAAAGTGTGAATATTGTATTCATGGAGGATGCAATAGCTTGAAACATCATTTGCAGGATGCAGGTGTTCATAAGCATGAACTTGAACCAAAGAGTTGCGGAAACTTTGAAACCATTAAAGAGGTTGATGGTGTTCCAATGGGAGATACTTCTTCATTCAACTCACCTCCTCCTGAAGGCAATAAAGGTGAAAGAGAAAGGTATAAATCTGGTTCTAATGATATTCCTTTTGATTCTGTTTAGCATGTTAAATTTCCATATAAGTATGGGAAAAGAATTTCATGTTCCTTTTGTGGTTTGGATAACCATAAAGTTTCTAGATGTTGGAAGAGAATGGCCACATACAGGACAGTTTTGAAGGAAAGGAAGCAAGAAGCCAAAGGTCCATTGGACAAGGCAAATCATGCTGTCAAGAGGATGCACATGTGTTGCACCTACTGCCATAAGCAAGGACATGTTTCTGAAAAGTGTTGGACTCTGAATCCAACAATGCTTCCATGAAACATGAAGAAGGTGGAAAGAGAAAATTGCATAAATGGAAAGAAAGATTCCATGAATGACGTGTTTCAAGATGATTCACATGTTGATGCTGATGTGCAGACAAAGGTAGCACCTTTGAAATGGATTGGTAAGAAATGTTTATAATTCTTATCAAACTAAAGATTACATGTCTTTTGATTTGATGCATCTATTTGCATTTCTTTGTTAATGGAATGCAAGTTGCAGGATTTTACCAAGAAGGTGAATGGAAAAAGTTGAGTAGGAGGCTCACTTTATTGCTGCAACATTATGTTCATTTCATCTTCGAAATTACAATGTACTTAAGTGAAAATTGAAGGATGAAATGCATGCATGAGGATGATATGCATGAACATAGGGATGTTGATGATTACCTTGCATTTAAACATCATGTCAAATTTTGTGAAGTAGAGGTAACTTCACATTTGTTTGAGCCACCTTGGATCAATGATCAAGGAAGAGAAGTTCAAACTATCTTCCATGACCATCTCAGTAGGAGTTCTGCATGAAGTCAAGGAGGATGACAGTTCTTCCCAGGAGGACCAGCACATCCAGGAAGGGAAGTGGTCAGAGACTTTGGTTCAGAGGCACTATGCAGAGGAAATTGTATGGAGGCTGAAAGAATAGGGTGATGTTACTCTCATTTACTATTTAGACCAGTATATTAGTCTTTTGGAGACCAAAAGTTCTTTTAGTGGGAAGGTGTGATCCAAAATGGATCTAAGATAGACTTCTAAGTCTAAAGTGTTCCTCACAGAGGAAAATGAAAGTCAAAGGATACTCTTGGAAATAGTCCCATTGCATAGATATTCTCATTTTGAATCTACTGCAACTTGAATGGGCTAAAACGGACTTGGATGATGAAGTTATCACAGAAAGAAGATTTCCTTTGTCCTTTGAAAAAGGAGGCAAATTCTTATGAAAATGGCCTAAAAGGCTCATTGAAAAAATCGCATCGGGAAAAAGCCAAGGGAAGTACTTGGCGCAAGGGCAGAAGGACCCCTGATCAATGATCTCTGATATATTGGGTTGGAGGTAGGCTGCACCTGATATCGGGACCCCAGGTAGAGTGATATGCAATTGAATCGGCAATCAGGGCGATCAACAATTAGAGGAGCAGAGGCATAGACCCCGCCGATGTGATACGCAAGGTGTGATATCGGCGATCGATGGATTGGTGATCGACATAACCAAAGGGAATATCCACGAGCTGTTGTGACATGTGATAAGGTAATGGGCTAATGTGCGATTACACGTGGACCGTTGGATAGGGTGCGTAGATCAATGGTCAAGATTCGATCGGGGTGATCAGAGATTGGACGATCGACGGATCCCTGATACAAAGGGTTGTTACATGCACCATGCAACTTGCGATAGCGATATACCAATAAGGGCCAGACCTGATGGGTTTATAAAGGCATTTTCCTGTGTATTTCTGTTATTTAGCTGTCACAGCTAGAGGAAGGCAAAACGATTTGGTTTCCCCACACCAATGATTCCTTTCCATTGTAAACAGATTCTTGTGGTGAACAGTCGGGTTTATCCATGATGGAGGACTGTAACCGATGTGTTACAAATGCACAGAGCACACAATTGCAGAAGAGGGCTAAGAGAGTGCAGAGAGTGTTGGAGTCACTTGGAGGTCGAGTGAACGAGAGAGAACAATTGTTGAAGGTTGCAGGAAGGTTGCTGAGATTCACTTGGAAGTCGAGCAAACTACAAAGGCACGTAAAGCCACAAGCCGAGAGACAGAGCTGAGAGCCAGAGCCAGAGCCGAGAGCCAGAGCCGAGAGCCAAAGACAAGAGCCAGAGCCAGAGCTAGAGCTGAGAACCAGAGCTGAGAGCCAGAGCCAAGAGCTAGAGCCAGGGCCAACAACTGAGAGCTGAGAGCCAGAGATGAGAGCCAAAGCTAAGAGCCAGAGCGAGAGATAGAGCTGAGAGCCAGTGCTAGAGCTAGAAAACCTGAGAGCTTTAGAGCCAGGGATAAGATGGTGTTCTAAGCCCATTGTTTCTGTGTAATCCAATGGAGTTGAGCATGGAGCTTGTAAAAGAACTTATGCCATAATCCCAGAGAGCCTATTCTAGTTGACTAGAGCTCAAGGAGACGTAGCCCAAGAGTTTTGGGTGAACTCCATATTAATATTGTTGTTATGTGTGTTTGTTTATTTGCTGCATTATTTACTGTCATATGTATTTGAATATTAGCATATGCAAATGAACTTAAAGCACTTAACAGTTAAAGGAAAACATAAGCATACACCTATTTGCAAGGACTTTTTAATTTCGTATTTGGTTAATCATAAGGTCTTGGGAATATTTAAGCTTTGGAAGTGGGAGAGGTTCTTGCAAGCTGACAAGAAGCCTTTAGTGCCCCATTTTCATATCACAAGTAGTTGTCCTTAGATGGCATTTTTTATGACATTACCACCATTGCCATCTTTCGTGGTCCAAGTACATGATTCCCACACTCAGCTGAGTCGCATTATCTATGATGTGATTCAATGTGAAATATTTCTCCATTTGTGCTAGCCATGTGGTTGGATGAGAGCCATTAAATTTATACAAGTCCCTCAAATTTTGATCTAAGCCCACCATCACAAACAAATTTGGCGAAAATTTGCAATGGCTACAATTCCGTCAATATTTCTCAGAATCCTTATTATGACTATTTTCAGAAATGGAACAACCATTTTGTATCTTCCCATGTGATAAGCATATAGATCTAGGAACTGGAATTTTTGATCCATGCTGCAACTGTCCTGCCGTCACAAAAATATCTGAAAAAAGAACTGATTTTAAATCAACGATATGTCCCTCATCTGGACTCCGATTCCACTGATTTTTTTTTTTGAACATGGGTATTTTTCCACAAAAAATCCAGATCCACAATTATATTCTTTAGATTGTGCACCAAAACGTACATATCTGCGCCACAAACCCACTGAACCGAAAAAATGTCTGCGACCCAACTGATTTTTAAATCATCAATATCTCCCTCATTCAGACTCTGATTCGGCTGCTTTTTTTTTTAACTTAGGTATTTTTTCACAAAGAATCTAGATCTACAATTATATTTAGTAGATTGTTCACCAGAATGTAGATATCTGATCTGAAAACTCGCCGCCAAAAAAATTGCTGCAAAAAAAAAAATCGCCACTTTGCCCAAGAAATTGCTCTAATACCACTTGTTATAGATCTGATATGAAAATATATGAGAATAGAAATAAAACCAAGAATAAAAAGATTCGAATATAGATAAATGCTTCTTTACTAATCCAACCCACCCTCACTCCTTACGGAAGGAGAACACTCCACAAGCCTAGGTTGAATTATACCAACCTCTAGCATTTCTGCAACCATACACTCAATTTCACTCTTTTGGGCATAGGGATATCTGTACGGCCTGATGTTTGGAGGAACACTTCCTGGAATCAGATGAATATCTTAATCATGATCACGAATAGGTGGGAGACCTTTGGGAGTCTCAAATATCCTGGAATGATTGTCCAAGACTTTTTGGAGATCTGGAGAAATAGATGATTTCGGTGTGGAAACATCTAGCAAACATAATTGTGCAATTACACCTCTTTGTTCCCTTTTTATAATCTTTTTCATACCGTTAGAGTTGATTATATTTCCCGGTTTCCTTGCAATACCCCTTAATTCAACTTCCTTTCCTTCTGTAGAAAATTTCATGAAAGGTTCTTGAAAATTAAAATCTATTGTACCCAAGGATTGTAGCCATTAGACTCCTAGTACAACATTAGCACCTCCCATTGGAATGGAAATCATTGGGATACTCAATACATATTATCCCATGGATAGCTTGATATTATGGCACTTTCCAGAGCAATTTATTGTTCCTCCACTTGCAACCATTACTTGACACTCTGGTGCTGGATATAGGAAGCAATTCAATTATTTTGCTATCTTACAATGAATAACATTGTGGGTACTTCCTGAATCAATCAACACTATTACCTTTTTTTTCTTAATATGTCCTTCTATCTTAATAGTTGGAGGAGTGGTAATTCTAGCCAATGCATTACAAGATATGGTTGGATTCATTACTTCTTTATCTAGGGTTTGTTCCTGGAGTATATCCTATTCTTTTGACATTTCTTGTTCATTTTCCTCCCCCTCTTCACAATCTATGTAGAATAATTTCTTGTCAGCACACTTATGACGTTTAGTGTATTTGCTATAACAACTGTAACAAAGTCCTTTTGCTCTTTTTTCTTCCAATTGTTGTGGTGTCAACCTTATAGGTTGTGGAAGGCTAGGGGCAACAACACTTTCATCTTTATAGTTGTGAGTGGTAGGCTTCCTGGTTGCCATAATTTTGCTTTCCATTTTTCTTGCTAACCTGAATGCCTTCCAATGAATCAGGTTCCCAAAGGTGAACATCATGTTGGATTTTCTCCTTTAAAGTCCCTATGAAAACATAAATCCTATGCTCCTCTGGAATATTTTTTACCCTTATGTTCAATTTTTGGAACTCCTCAATGTGCTCCATCATTGAACCCTTTTGTTTGAGACTTATCAATTGGCTAAAAAAGGTGTTGCTTTT